>NW_024121876.1:15056290-15152037 GCF_016745375.1 Pimephales promelas | reverse complement strand
AACTTCTCCCCCCATAGTTCATCCCCAATTCCACCCCTCGGTCACACCACCACAAAAAGAGCCACACCACCACTTTCAGCCCCTTCTCCTCAAAACACAGCATACGTACCCGTCACTATAGGTCCACAATCTTCTCACGCCCCAAACATCTATGTCCCTATGACAACTCATGCAGCCCCTCAAATAGCCATGCAAGCCATCTGCCGGCCTCAAATGTCATCCCATGCTCCTGTCATGCCCGACCCACATATCCATCCACAGACACACGTAGGTGTTTCAGGTGTCTCCCTGGCACCCTCAGTTGCTTCAGCAGGCACCTTTCCTTTATTATCAAATAATCATGGTGGCAGTTTTCATCCCCAAGCTGCAGTGCGCCTTCCCCAAACGTTCATGCAAACCATGTCTACACGTAACCCCTCCCCCCAGCCCCTCCCCTCTAATCCTGCACCGGCAGGCAAACTGGACAAGCTTCTGGAGAGACTGGGCTCACATTTCCCACAATGCACAAGGTATTGAGATTATACACTGTAATAAATGCTTGGTTACACTTTTAGCAGCCAATCTAATTAGTAGAGTTTTTGTCTTTTTGTTGATTCTGAAATTGTCAGAGTAAGGATAGCTTACTGAAAGTGACCTCTGTGTTTCTGTCTGTTTTAGAGATCAGTTAACACGTGTTCTACAGCAAATCAAGAGTGAGCGTGGTACTATGGCTGGCATGTCGATGGATGATTTAACTCAGCAGGTTGCGCTCAGACTTGCGCAGAACCAAAGACCGGTGCGACAGTACACTCCTCTCACTCTTCCTCGTTATGTTTGTTGCTTTCCTTCTGTGCATTGCTTATTTCATTTTTTTTAACTTTATCACTGTCCTTTTAGCCACCAGGACCTATAGCACCCCCGTCTGGAGCTAGAGCCTTTCCTGCTTCAGTTGGTCCGATCCAGCGCCCTATAGCCCAGCCACCACATCCCATGAGGCCTCATTTCCGTCCCCCAGTTGCTCAGGTTTTCCACACAAGACCCCCACAGGTAAATTCAACTTTAAAGGGACTATGTGTAGGAATTGCTGCCATCTAGAGGTGATAATGTATTTTGCATTCAGACGAATTGTGCTCTCCAGCTCCTTGTTTTTTGAAATGTGCGTTGCATCTATGGTAACTATTATGTACCAAAAAGCCATGACAGGATTAGCACTTTGTCGAGTGTTCCTTCATGTGAAAAGGTTTGTTATTTCAAACAAACAGCAACCTGACACAAAAAAATTACAGTATGAATTACTGACTGTGAAAAACATGAACTATTGTAATAAGTAGTTAAGGCTTCTTTAATCGTTATATTTTATGAAGTAGCCTACGTGCATTAGATATCATCAACTTTAAACTATAAATGTTCATTTGTCTATATAATAAAGTACACAACTAAACAATGAAAAAAACTTGTAATTCAGACTGTAGCATTGACTTACCTGTCGAGAAGAAAGCAGGACTCTTTTGAACACTTTCTCCTGCATTAGCTCTATCACCTGGAAAAAGCTATCCCGACATTAACTTGTGTTTTTTGTAATCTCCGGTCATGTTTCCTTTTACAGTCTATTTTTGGAATTTTCTGGTGATGAGAATTTGCAATGCAGCTTTTAAACTTGCTGGGGCAGTGAAGCGTCACTCACTACACTGCTCCTCCGCTTCTGCAGTCACGTCGTGTTGGCTCTGAACGGAAACGCGTTGGCCGCGTACTTTGTCCGTCTCTGGTATTATAGTTTTTCAAGATGGCGGAATGACATGGAAGCCTCCTTGGACTTACCCATCCCATATATTTAAAGATAATAAATTCTTCGTTTACGAGGATAAGTCAGATAATTGGCAGATGTATTTGTACACAATTGAAGGCATATTTCTGAATAAAAATATAGATTTTAATTAATAGATTACATAAAAAGTTACACGTAGTCCCTTTAAAAGCCTTTCCTTTAAACGCATTTAATAGTCAGGACTATTGGGGAGAGTCGGGTAAGCTGTGCCATATTTTGCTAAAGTTGTGAGTAGTGAGGAGAAATGATACAAAGATTTTAAAAAAATGCCTACTTCAGAATGCTATCAGCTAAAATAAGAAAGCAGAGTCATAAAAATAAGACTTGATAAAAAATAAAATGAACAAAAGTTAGACAAATTGCCCCATTATATGTGGATGTTTTTGCATTTCTAATAATAATATTAAAGGGTTAGTTCCCCCAAAAATATATATATATTTTTTTGTCAATTACTCGCCCTCATGTCGTTTCAGACCCGTAAGAACTTTGTTCATCTTTGGAACACATATGACATATAATCTCATTTCAAAGCCCTGCTATATTTTACAGTACAATTTAAATTATATTCATAAACCAACCAGGAAACATTTAGTTTTCAGATAATTTGAATATATTGAAACACATTTCATTATTTTTGTCATTTGTTTTTAGAACTATGTAAACAAGCCCTTTTTCTCTGTCTCTCTGTCAGTCCTCTATGCGGAAGTTTTGTTTGATGTGTCAGAATCTTGTGGATCCTGGAAGTCAGTACAACATAAACTGCTCCCATATAATGCACAAAGAAGTGAGTGTGTAACTTTCACCAAATACACATTTAGGCACATTTTTTTACTTTGTCTATGTGTTCTAATAAATGTGGTTGTTTCTCCTTTTATTTAGTGTGTCAGTGTTTGGCTCAAGACCAGCAAGAATAACTCTTGTCCTTTCTGCCCATCCAAATGAGAACTGAGAACCCAATCACAATCATAGTTGAGCCAATACCTGCAAAGAATTAAGTGGAATGATGATATTAATAGTTATATTCAAGTGTGAATTAAGTTTTTTTAATTCCATTATAACTATGGTTAATGTTAGAAAATAAATCGTTCCATTCCCTGTCAGAGTTGACTATTATTATTATAAAGGACAGTATGTAATTACACTAATTAGTTACTTTGCTGATCAATGGAAATCCTTACTATATGAATTTTTTCAGTATTCAGTGTTATTCCAAAGATTTTCAAACTTAACCTCAAGTATAATCCTCATTATGTAAGCTTTTCTAAAGGTCATGTGACATGGACACAAACTCCTAAACAGAATAAAAAATGTTCTTTTCACTTCAACAACTTTTCCTAGTGATTTAAAACTGCTTACCTGGAAAATGTTGCTGTTATATATTTCTGTATTTTAATAAATTAATTATCAACAGAGGCCTTTACGTGGAGAGTTTTATGCATTAAAGAAGAAAAATAAATTCATTAATGTCTTATTTTTGCAGTGTAATCACTGGTAGTTACTCTTTTTTTCTACTAAAGATTTATTATGATTATGAATTATAATGTTCACAATGAAAACTCTATTATTATGATCGTCATATAGGTACCATGTTGTTTCAGAAGGGAAGAAAACTCTTTGAAGCGAAACAAATATATTTTTTGTGCATTTTATTTGTTTGCATTGTTTAGTCAAAGATTATTTAACTTGAACATAATAAACATTCATCTCAAAACTCTTGCACCTACAGTCTTTACACCACCAAACACAAGAAAATCTGTGCTTTGCTGTTGTCTGAGGATCCGAGTGTGCAGAGTCCTTGAGCATTTTTATGCCTGGATGGCCTTAGAGATGGTGTCATACACCTGTGCAAACCTGGCCTTCGCATTCTCCATGTAGGGCTCCATGCGGGCCTGGAGGTCCTGGGTGTGTGGGGTGATCTTCTCCCTGGCCTCCTCGACAGCCTTCACCAGCTGTTCTTTGTATTCCTCAGCATAGGGGGCGGCCATGGACCTCAGATCCTCCAGACTCTCTGTCAGCTTAGTGCGTACGACCTCGACCATGGGCACAAGCTTGGACTTGGTATCCTCAAAGTTGGTCTCAAACATCTGCCTCATCTCCTCTAACAGGGGCTGCAGCTTGGCACGCATCTGCTCAGCATTTTCACGGTTCAGGGTGGCATATTCCTGGTACAGGGGCTCCAGCTTGTCACGGTACTCGTCAAAGTGCTTCTGCACCACCTGGGACAGCTCAGCTCGGTGGGGCTCCAGCTTGGTTCTGATGTCCTCAATGTCGGTCATGACGCGCTCTTGCAGCTGCTTGGTGTTCTCCAGGAATTGGTTGGAGAAGGTCTCAGCGTAGGGGGTCAGAGTCTGGGCATATTCCTGAAGCTTAGTCATGCTCTCTGAAAGTTGCAATCTGAAGAAAACAGAACATGCGTTTAGAAAATGCAAACACAAATCGCTTCAGTTTCAGCTGGAGGTGAAAGCCTGGAATCAAAAAACACTGTGCTCATTCACTAAGACCAGAGGAGAACTGACCTCCTGACTGAACCTGGTTTATCTCAACTGTCACCTAATGGAGATTTGATTCCTCGGGTTTTCACATGAAATTAACTTGTTTCACAATGGACGAGATTTGCAGCATGAGCTTCAGTTATTCAACTTTACTGCTAAAATGAAATTTGCTTCATAATGAAATCATTTTACATTTTATTTTCATCATGATCAGATGTGTCTTTTACTTGTATTGCTCATAGTCGGTTCCGTCCAAGTTGTCGAGAGCCTTCTGAGTCTGCTCCTTGACCTGGGTCAGGTACATAAAGGCTGCTGACTTGAAGTGCTCCAGCTGGGAGGGAGCATCAGCCTGCAGGAAACGGGCCTGGGAACCTAAGGAGACAGGAAAAGCTTCATAACTCAAGCTCTTTAAACTTTGTAAAGAAACATGTACTGTACATGGTCAAATTGAAAACCTAAAAACCAAAGCATTAACAAAATCATCCACTTCTTGAGTTTTTAAGTGGTTGAACTTAATGTAAAATACTATAAAGAAAAAATTAGATGACATTTAATTAAGTGAAATGTGAAGTCGGGCATGTTACTTACCCACAGCCAAGAGGAGAGTCAGTGCAAGAGCCACGAATTTCATGGTTGAGCCCTGAAAGAGAACACTCTTATTATTATCAAAGTACTTTTTTAGCAATGTCTATATTACAAAAAACATTGTGCTAACTGTGTCTATGCTAATATCTATGTTCTCTTATTTTTTCTCTCTTTACTCCTGGCCTCTGCATTCAGAATGATCTTGATCCAATTTTGCTCTCCTGCTGGTTTGCACCCTTACCTGAGTTTTGCTTCTCTGAAAGTTCGAGGACGGACAGCCGATGCAAAGGTCTTATATAGGGCAGGAACAGTGCGTGTGGAGTTGAAACCCTGTCCTCTTACACATCAGCGGTTCAAAGGGTAGGTGCAATAAAAGACATTCTAGATATCTTTAGACACGTCAATGCACTGTCAGTCTCACAAAACACAAATTACATGTAATATATTCTATTATATTTTACTGTCAGATAAAATCTTTCTTTTTTTGTAATCTTCTGAAAATATTTTTTATATACTGCTTTGATAAACCACTGTAAATCAAAATGTAGATGTTTAATTGCATCAAACAATGATTCGGAGGGCAAATATTAAATCGATTTTTCCCTAATACACTTTACAGGATTGAAGCAGGAAACTCTAAATTAATTCATGCCAATTAAATTGTGTAATTCAGCTATTAAAAACAGATATAGCGATATTTTTAGATTATTTTTTATGCTTAGTTGCAGAACAATCAGGCATTTATTAGTTTGTGATTAAGCAGTTCGTTATTCAACACAACAAATCCATGTGATTACATCTCAGTGTCATAACAGATTTGGCAACGTGTAGCAAACCTTGATCTCCACCTCCTTCGGCTCCAAATAAAATATTATCAACTGCTGTCGTGGAAAAGGTCCATCACCGGTCAGGGGTCATTGATCAATCAGTTATCTTTGTCCCTTGATTTACTCAACTCCTCACATTCTTGAGTAAAATTGCCTTGATTAGCTTATGCTAATATTGACTGAGAACTACAGACATTTCATTTTAGTATTCATAAATGAACCATTATCCTGATTTCTTTACAAAAATGTAAACATGATGTGGAAAACATTTTCCACTAAAATTTAGGTTATATGTGTCCTAAAATCTTGACTGCTTCCTGCTACACTACCTAAATTTCAAATAAGAAATTCTTTAAATAAGAAAATAGATGTATAAACCTATAGGCCCAATTAAAAAATAGCTATATTTAAAAATTGTCAAAATATATATGTGTACATCTTTGATGCACTCTCTTTATGATTTTTGAGTTAACAATTTTTTTGTACTTTGGATAGAGTTAACCACCTCATCTCTAATGGGCAAACAGAGTGTCAAACAGTAGGTTCTGAGTACTATGCTAATATACAGAGGATGTTATCTAAGTGGCTTAGGTCTCTATCATCAGAACAGAGCTCCATTTGAGCTTCATCAGCAGTAACTTATCACGGTGTTTGTTCACGCAACCTGTATGAATCCATGTCACACCAGAACCCAAAATTGACATATTTCAAGCATATTTCATATTTCGAGTATGGCATTGCCCTGCCCCTGTACACTCTAAACAATGCTGGGTTGTTTTAACACAAATGTGGGTCAAAAAATGGACAAACCCAAATGTTGGGTTTTAAATGCAATTTAAAATGTTAACCCAACTTCAACTTTCACTTTCAACTGTACATTTTTTCAATTACATTTTCAACCCAACATTTGGGTTTGTCCATATTTTACCCAAATTTGGGTTCAGCATTTATAGTGTAGCCGAACTTGTGAACTGATTTCCAGTTACTCCTTTTCCCTCATTTTGCAGACTTTACATTTATATTTGCTATCGTTTAATTTATCCTTTTTATTATTATAGAATTATGAACAGTACCTATTAGGATATCTGAATTAAAACAGTATTAGAGGTCATCTAAGGCTATGTTTACACGGAAACGATTCTGAAGAGAAAACGCAAAAGTGGCGTTGCGTTATCACTTTTTATTCTGCGTTTAGACGAGTGTTTTGGGTGGGAAATCCGCGTGCAAATGGTGACGCAAAAGTGTGTGAAATGCGAAATGTAGTGTGAGTGAAATAGTGGAGTGTACTATGTTACTAGTATATACTAGTTTTTAAGCTTCAAAAACGCCGTCACCGTGTAAACGAAAGGCACATCCGATAAAATATTTTTTATGCTTTCACCCGCGAGCGTTCTCGTGTAAACAGGGCCTGAATTATTGGGTGAAAATGCAGATCCACAGGATTAGTTTGAAAGAATAATGTTAGCATTGTGTACAAATGCTGTAAGAAGAAACTGAAATAAATGACACATTGACAGCATGTATAAGAAAGTGTACACGCATGAGTTTAGATCCCTGCTAATTTATTGGAATTCTTGGATCTGAAGCATGGCAGTTGTGCTGCAGTAATAGTGCACGCTTTGCGGACCAAACAAACAGTTATAGATGGTTGATCTCTTACACTCGAACACAAAAACATTCACATTCACCAGCACCAGCTACATAAGCACTTGCACAGAGTACATTACTAACAGATTATATATACACACACACACACACACACACACATATGTGTGTACACACACGCACGCACACACGCATATATTTATCACTTCTTGCCCACTGGCTCTCCCATACTCACTCATACTCAGCTCTTCACATAATATTTTACAGATCGCTTGAACACATTAAAACATGGATGCATATGAGATCAAATTAACACTGAAAACACTGTGGTTGTGCATTAGGAGCTTTCACACACTCAGACTCACAAACCCATACACAAGGAATGATATGGTTTAATCACTCCAGTCTTACTCTAATATATCACATTTTTGTTATTGGGAATAAGAAGGGCGAAAGAGGAAGTTTAAGATGCTTCTGTGCCAAAAAAGAAATGTAAAAATGCAAAATGGGAATAAGACAACAGCTGATATTTCAAAGGCATGATTTCTCTTGTGTGAACTGAATCATGTAGCTGTCATCATAACACTGTTGTGAGCGTGACCGCGTGCATGTATGAAGGCACGGAGAAGCTGGCAGAGTAAGTGCTACTACGAAAGGTTGTTGAGACAGTGACAATGAGATTTTGAAGAGGTTTCGGTCCCACCTGCAAAGCAATATGTCCTATGAAAAACTATTTCTCATCACGCATCTATTCTTCATTCTCCTACTGTTGTCTATTATTCTGCATCTTAGAAACGTATACACAGGTTATACTTTTCCTATAAAATTGGTCACTGTATAACATCCCCTTGTTTGCCGATTTTTCTAAATTAAGTATTTTAAGTACATCCTGAATATCCAACATTTCTTAACCCTGCCTCTCCAGTGAATGACCAACGTGGCCCCCTTCTTAAACCAGTGAGGCTCGCCTCTCTTGAGATGTTTCGTCCAACAGTTGAAGCACCAGCTCATGGAGGGTCGTCGAAATGGTCCTGTACGCACCAGCGGTCAGATGCAGGAAGTCGAACATGTCTCGAGAGGAAATAGTCCCATCTGAGTGGACAAAACTACCACCCACATCAAGTAACTGAACATGGCCGAGTCGAGGAAGAGATGCGCGGAGTAAATTGTTCACAGATGCATTTTTCTCTCTTAGGGGGTTAGGAAACTCTCCCCTTGGCAACAGGCCCTGAAGGACAGGAATTACCACTAATCAGCTCTGATATTGAAACTGAACTGCTGAGAGTTGATACTCTCTATATACATTAATTACAACACCACAAATATCACATCAAGAATATATAGACAGTGATTTCGGTAACTCACCAAAACAATAATTTTGGACTTCGGGAGGAGCGACAGAAGTAACTGTGCAATGGCCAGTATTCCTCCTGCAACCTGATCCGCAGTGTGCTCATGATTATTAGTTCCTACCCATAAAACCACCACCTGTGGAAAAATGAACAAGGACACGGTTAAAACTGGTGAACACATTTCGCTTTAAATGTTAACGGTTTACAACAAACCACCTCACCTTGGGTCTGATGTTCTCCAGTTCTCCATTCTGTAGTCTCCACAGCACGTTACAGGTTGTGTCTCCACCAATCCCAAAGCTCAGAGCATGGAGAGGCGAGAAGAGTTCCCTCCACACCTGAAACCAGAACCAATAAAAAATTGCAAACCAAATGTAAATATGTACATCTACTGAAAAAAAACAACAACTATAAATGTTGATTATTAACAACAGACACAATCAAGTGTACAAAAAAGAGTCATACCTTTTTCATTTTAAAATAGCCTTTAAGTGTCATTATTGCAATACTATACTATTAGACATGGATAATTACTAATAAATAAACAAAAATGACATGCGCATTTCAATTATTTTACTAGCAGCTTAGAGACTAATGTTGTTACTCTGAAGGATACCGTGGGCTCCAAAAATATTTGGTACCTTTGATAAATGAGCAAAAGTGACTGAAAATTAGTTTTTGCTATTTCTTTCATTCAAATACAGTAGTTAAAGAAAATCTTATCATAAAACAATTCCCCCCTAAAATATAAGTATTAACAATTATTGGCATCCCAATAATTTTATTTACAGCTTTGTGCAGCCTCCCTTTGCCCAGATAACAGCTCTGGATCTGCTCCTACAATGCGTAATAAGGTTGATGAACATATGGCAAAAGATCTGAGATCATTCCTCCATACACAATCTCTCCAGATCATTCAGATTCAGAGGTCCATGCTTGTGGACTCTTTTCTTCAGCTCACCCCACATGGTTTTATTGAGTTGGACTGCAAAACCTTCATTCTGTGGCCAATTAACTATTCTGTTGTTTATTTTGACATATGGATCACTCGTTGGCTGGAAGATCCAACCAGGTGTTGATTTTATGGAGTTTATGAAACTGTGTATCCTAACAAGTTGTCCAGGGACTTTGGAATAAAATTAGCCTCACAGCATTAAAGATGAGGTAGATTTCTATGTTTCTGTCTATGCCCAAACCACCTCTGGCTTTTTGGTCTCATCTGACTTTAAAACCCAGTTCCACTGAATTTTCCAGTAACACCTGGCAAACTGCATTTGAAGGAGATTGCTGTTTGATGTCACCAACAGCTTTTTTATTGCGACCCTTCCAAACAAGTTGTAGTTATATAGGTGAGGTTTGATCCTAGTTTCGGAGATTTTCTGATCCCAAGACACGACTAGCATCAGCAGTTCGACAACTTTGATCCTTACAGTTTGTTTGGCAACTCAAACCACCCTCCTCATATCAGTGTGTGTGGAGCCAATACAGACATGCCAAGATGGTTACAATCTCCAGTTGATTTAAACATCTTAATTATTGCCCAGATAATGTAAATGAGTTTTCCAACAATTAAACTATTATTTTAAAGCATTTCATGATTTGTGCAGCTCAACAACCCTTTGTCACGTTATTACTGTATTCTCAGGTCTTTTCCATAGTGATGGATGACTATAGGACTTTGGCCTGTGTGACACTCACACCATATTTAGAATCCAGTGAAACAGGAAGTCATGATGACCATAGTTCCTGGTCCCTAAGGTTCATTTAAAAAAAAATCATATGAATGGGAATATTCAGTTAGATTGTTACTCATTAGTCATTGTTACAGTTACTCATTATTTTTGAAAAGAAAGACTAAGGATACACAGGTAAAACACGTTTTCACAGTCAGTTTTGCTCATTTTTACCAAGGGTGCCAATATTTGTGGAGCCCCACATGACAGTTACAACAACAGTCATTATCCAAAAATATCTAACCACTGAATGCCATATACGACCAAAGGAAATTAAGTATTCCAGAATTGTTCGATTAAAAATGATAATTATCATGTTATCTTAACACGTAAAATTTCATTTAGTGCTTTCAAATATTTATAAAAAATACATTAGTTTTATATTAAATTTTTTCCTAATTTTAAACATAAAAAAGTATTATATTTCAGCTTTAAAACCACTTAATACCATTACATGTCTAGTGCATTTAAACATTTTGCACAAAAATTTCAGCTCTCTAGCACTGTACTAGGTCTAGTATTTTTAGGAATATTATGTGAGCAGAACTAGGTTTTTTTAATCCATATTGAATTACTAGCTTCTGCTATTGTGATTAGTATTTACATTAGTATGGAATTGCAACCACGTAGTTCTCCTTTTTTATGGATTGACTTATGAACGAGATAACAATCACCTCGTGCTGTTGCATAAGCTGCACCATTGAGTCCCCCACAAACAGAACATCAGGCTCCGCATCCTTGCACTCCTGCACAAACCGGTTGTGCTGCAACAACATAGAACAAAATAAATCCGATCATGTTACGCCAATCCTTAATCAGACGGAGGTGTTATGAAAGAGGAAAAGATTGTGCACAGTATGCACGATGCCTACAGAAGACTTTCACAATAGAGCACACCTGTGACATCCAGCGTCCGTCTCCCTGCACGTCGATCACAGGTGCAGGTTCAGCAGCGGGATTCTCCTCAGCGCTCATTCTCTACGACACAAACACAGGTGCTACAAAACAACAATAGCCTACTAATGAGCGGCCGTGCTGACGTAATGGAAATGAATGCAATTCTTGACTAGTTCAAACGGAGTCCTAATTGCGCAACGGTAATACAACTGTCAATAATAGCTATTCACTCCGAGATAAATATAGAGCATTGAATGGTAGTTTCGCGCGTGCCAAGCAACCGCCGCACAAAGAGCGCGTGTTTTGCTTTTTAGTGCTAAGGGTGATGAGGATGTTGGTGATGGTGATGATGATGGACCCCGGATGAAACCAACACACAGCAGAGGTTGTGCAGTAAAGACTAACGCTCCATATATGTGCTTTAATGACTGGCAGGGTCAGGGATGATGATCCCAGGAATGTTTAGCTGATATAACCAAGAAGAATGAATCAACAGCCGGGACAAAAGGAAAACATTCCCGATGGCATCACGCGCACACACACGTCCATCTCCATGCACGCCTCTTCTTGACTAACCTGGCTAGTGTTTGCAAATCCCGACTGCAGTGAGTGAGCGAGCTGCGGGTGTGTGCAGCAGGGCAGGGCTTCCTCAATCACCTAGCAGCACCGCAACTGACTGTCCAGGGAAGAAGATGCAGATGAATGTTTCTGCAGCCGCGCACCTCGACTCTGCTTTTTCCAGCAATGCAACCTTAACGGACTTAGTTCACACAATAATAATGTTTAATGGTTTAATTATGTGGGTATATAGCGCGAGGTCTATTAAAGAAATCACAGTAAATGTTTGGGTTATGTAAACCGAATAGCATCCAACCAACCGCCTCCCCACTTCCCTGCGCAACCGCCCTCGCACTTTCTGGAAGCCTCACTTCCGCCTAACGCCACCGTTCGTCACGCACTTCCCATTCAGCGCTGTCCCGCCTCATCGTGACGGGAAAATATAGGCGAGATCTATCTATGGCTGGAATAAATGTTATTATATCACAAGAGCAAGAGGTTGCCAACTTCAGGGAAGGAAAATAAAGGACAATCTTTGGTACTTTTAAGGAAAACAAGGATGCCATGTTGTTGTTTTACCACAATCCAATGCTAACCAATGCTAAAGTGAATCTCAGACATAAATAAGTTGTTTTGCTTAACTTATTAATGTAAGCAACAGTTTAATTCTGAAAATAATTTTAATAATTCTAAAATGTCACACAAAAACCATGAGCAACATGAACCACTACAATTGTGACTGCAAATTTTGAAGAACAGGTTTTAACAGACTTTAAAGAAGGCCACTTTAGGCTACCCTTTGAACAAACTCAATTGCCATGGAATGTGCAAATAAACAAAAGGGGTTTGAGAAAAGCAGTAGGCTCTTATGTAGAAATGCTACTTTATGTAGCCTATTATAAATGAAAATTTAAGCTTCAAATTCTATGTGCATTTTATTACATTACAAGCTATGAGAATTGTGTCTTGTGTTTTGGCTGTATAATTAGGCTATAACAACATCAAACATATTTTGGCTTGTTTGCTCCCCCCCTCCTTAAGGGCAAGCTCTATTTTCAATTTATTTGGCCCATAAAAGCCTGATATCAAACATGACACAAAACATAAATGTATATGACACTTACATTTATTCATTTAGCTGACGCTTTTATTCAAAGTGACTTACACTTGCTATGTCAGAGGTTGCACACATGGTTGCTTTCTGCCTCTCCTGTTTCCTCATTTTTTATGGAGCACAATCTTAAACAAATCTCAACAAATATACTCGCCCAAGGCATAAGCAATATATATTTATAAACATTTACATCTCTGCTATTAAATGATCTAATTCAAAATGAAAACAAATATTTTCTGTTAATGTAATCTGTATGAGAAGATAGAGATGTCAGTTCTCATGGCAACTCAATATCTGCAGATGTGAATGCCTAGAGAGCGCTATTGAAACACGGGTGGGTCTCCGGTGCACTTTTTAAGATTGTATGGATGCAAGACTAAACTACAAGATGAAATGGGCAGTAGCTATGTCCCAAAATAATTGAAGTATATTTTCATAATGACGTCACTTGAACCCGAAGGCAAGCTGCACTTTGTCATTATTCCACAAGATGGCAACAGAGTCGATACACTAAATGTCACAACTGATTTTATGCTTTTGGTATTCTGATTTTGTGACTGCACATTTTAGTCAAGATGACAAGTAGAGTTGGGCGAATTATCATATTTTCTCGTTTAAGAAATTGCTAACAACCGGTGACAACTGTAACTCTTGTCTCAGCGTGAGAGAAAGACAAATTAAAAGAAAATTCTTTATTGAATTATAAGAATTACAATTTCAGGCAGGGGTACAATGAATAACTCAGACATGAAAAGACAAAGCGGTGACAAACTTAAACAAAAATGTGAAAATGTTTACAGATACACATTTTGCAGCTTTCTTATTTTTCAAACCCAGTATTGTTATGCTACTTCCTCTGAGAAGCACTGGATAGTCCCACACAAAAGAGGGAAGGTTACTGGGCTGCTTGTGGGAAACATAGGTAGTCTGTGCACTCAGTTCCTTACAGGTTTTTGTTGACGCCTTTTAAATGAACTCCTCCCTGTTCACTCACGGATATTAACCGAGTGCCGAGCGGTTAGCATGGCCGATGTGCTCAGCTGTTCCAAAGTTCAACCTATAGTTAGATAGGATATTGAGAGTAAATACAGTAAGGTGCTTGATAAATAGACAGTAGAAAACTATCATTTGTAGGAGCTCTGATAGCTCCTCTAGTGCTTTTCTTATGAGTCGAATCTGGATTTACCTGTGTTCTGCGCTATGTGCGCTTGTCTTGTCAGGTGAGTTTAACTACTTCCTGGATCCACCTCTGGTTTCGCAATAAATATGTGTTTTAGTAGCCTAATTGTATTTAATATTCAGTTTAGCTTGTATTTAAGTCATTATTTGTGGAGTTAGATTCTCTGCCTGCTTCTTTTGTGAATTTGAAACTGGTCACCCAGTCTCAGAGTAAAGCAACTATCGTTTAACAACGACTTATTTTATTGTGTTTCTGCGGCACTTATCAGACGCTTATCAGATTTAGCTACACTGTACTGTCGTTGATAAAATAAGATTATGCGAGATTAGATTGATCCTCAGGGAGATAATGCTGGCATTACAGCAGCTTGAAGTGGACAGGGGGTCCAATAAGAAAGATTAACGATAGGTAGAAATAACTGGAAGAAATGCTGTAGGCTATATATTTTTTTTTACAATAAATATTAAATCTTAAATGTAATAGAATGCACAACATATTCTATTCGACTTATTGAAATCAAATGTATTTATATGGCCTACTATGGGTACAAGTTCTGCACAGTGAGTAGAGAGTGACCCCTAGTGAAACGGATTTAATGGTTGGAATGGCGACAGTCTCAGCTTAAGCAGAGTTAAACACCCTGATCACAGCAGGACCCGTGAAAGCTTTACCTTAATGCTTAACAAATAGTTCAGGGTAGTTAGAGCAGAATATATCCCATGGGACTGAATACTGTTGAGGTGGATTAATTATTGCAAACACACTGTAAAAAAAAATGTTTTCTGGAAGGACTGAAGATCTGTTCTGTTTAAAAAGTTAAAACGTTTATAAAGATTGAACCAAAATCATTTTTTATATAGATATGCAATTTTGCTGCATATTTGTGTGATTAATTAGTTAATCAAATTGTACTGATCTGATTTGGGATTGTTCTGATAAGTGTCTACTCTACTCTCATGTGTCTACTACTTGAACTCATTGAATCTATCTATCTATCTATCTATCTATCTATCTATCTATCTATCTATCTATCTATCTATCTATCTATCTATCTATCTATCTATCTATCTATCTATCTATCTATCTGTCTGTCTGTCTGTCTGTCTGTCTGTCTGTCTGTCTGTCTGTCTGTCTGTCTATCTATCTATTTGTCTGTCTGTCTGTCATGAAGTTGAAGTAATGTCATGAAGAGACATTATAGTGGCAAGTTTAGGATTAGAGCATGTAAATATTGTTGCATGTAGCTGTATTTGTGTTAGTGTCAGTTATATATTTAGTAACACATGAATCCATGGTTACCAGGTGTTTATCAGGTGAAGGGAATGGAAGTGTTTACATCTTCAGAGTTGGAGGCAGTCAATGGGACAAATGTACGGCTCAAATGTACATTTAAATCTACCCTTCCGCTCTCTGAAGAAAGAACCTCTGTATCCTGGAGCTTCAAGCCACTCGGAAAGACAACAGCAGAAATGGTGAGACTGAAGTTACAGTTTTTCTCCGTCGCTTTGGTGCATTTCTCACATCACTATTTACATTTGCACAACAGTTAGTTCAACCTAAACAACATTTTGTCATTTGTGCACATCGTAGTAGCAGTTTCTCATTCCTTCCAACAAATTGCAAATGCTTTTGGACATGCATCAATTGCTTTCATACAACTCTCTGCTGTTTTATAACATTATCATTTGCTTATGTCATATCAGTCCAAATTAACTACACTTGTGAATGCTGAATATAGTCATTCCATATACAACTAATAGTCCTCATTTCATTGCTTGAGTCATCACATTCAAAAATGTTAAACTAGTTGTCAAAATCCGTCAAGCAAATTTTACATTTTTTATCTTAAAAAAAACCTTTTTTATCCTAAATTGAACAATTTCTCACAGGTGAACCTCAGCTTTCACTGATTAGAAGAGATGTGCATGAGTGATTTACAGTATGTTATATGTTCAGTTCCAATACGTACTGTGATATTGTTTACAGTTGTGCACCGATCTACCCAAAGGGAGTTTATGTTTGGACAATGGTCTGAACAAATTAGAATTGCAAAGACCATGCAGTAAAAATGTGAAACATACATATTCAGTGTCTTGTACTCAATCACTGTACCTCACTAAATACAGTAATGTGAAACTTTACTGTAGTTTTCAAATGGCTGTGCAAATAGTTTATAAGACTGTCTTGAGCATTTTCAGGTAGTGTCACCAAGATCTGACTTTTTTGCATTGGCAAACACTTACAGAGTAAACTGTCATAATGAAAACATGACAATGTTTAGTACTGGGAGAGCAGAACTATTCCCCCATATGAAGAGAGCAGCGACGTTGACATGTTATACACGACAAGGAGGAGGTGGGCTGCAGAGAGTGAGCAGCGAGCACTTAGAAGCGAACTGAATCTGCTTAAATAGGGCGCCCTGATTTGAGCATAGTAGTCATTAGCAGCGAGGGGAGATGAACAGCAGATGCGCTGATGCAGATCAGCTGACCAGAACGCTGATGAGACCGTGTAGTCGACCGATAGTGTTAGCAGCATCTTGACTACTTGGCCTGCCAGAACTGACAATGATGCTCAATGTCTTAGTGAGGTGATATTTGAATGCTTAGTTTATGACAAATCTCTCTAGTTTTGTAAGGGACAGTTTTTTTTGTGCAATATGTTTTTCCAGCAATGTTTTAATCATATTGATAATTTAATGACCTTTATTTATTTTGCATATCAAATATGATACAGTAGGCTTTATGTGATTAATATATCTGAAAATCTTTGAAATGAGGCTGTGTACAGGACAAGTGCTCTTAAAGGTCCCATTCTTCATGTTTTTTTTTTGAAGCTTTGATTGTGTTTATAGTGTGCAAAATAACATGTGTTCATGAAAAAACACAGTATTTTTCACACAGTTTACTTATCTGTATAGGGATCTTCGCCCGTGACGTCACAACGCGGTTACATGCGCTCTGGTTGGCAGAAAAGTAATGGCCGTTTGCCGCACAGCATTATAAAGACATAAGTTAACCCAAAGATTGGGTGCTGCTGTCCTATGTATAGTCTGTGTACATACCTTTATAAATGAAGGGCAAATTATTGTATTTTCTTTGATACATTTTTACGTTTATGTTAACCAATGTTATATATCAGAGGTACCAGTTACCAGTTATCCTAGTCGATGAGACAGGTAAGCTGTCGTCGATTGTCAAATCTGGCCATGTGTTCGGCCTTTTGCTCCAATTCTCACTCAGGTGATATGGATCAGGCAGAGAACATGAACCCCGGTTATATAAAAGCTTAACCTTATTTCTCCTTTTAGCTTCTTCGTACAAAGAATTATCATATGCTGGCAAAACACATAGACTGATGCGTATGTTTTGGTTCTTTCTGAACCAAAAAATATAAAAGGTAATTGCGACTTTTTATCTCACAATTCGGACTTTTTTTCTCACAATTGCGAGTTTACTTCTCGCAATTCTGACATTATTTCTCAGAATTGCGAGATGGCAAGTCAGAAATGCAACATATAAAGTCAGAATTGCGAGTTATAAAGTTAGAATTGCGAGATATAAAGTCAGAATTGCGAGTTATAAAGTTAGAATTGCGAGATATAAAGTCAGAATTGTGAGATTTAAACTATTCTGAGGGGGGGAAAAAGTTAGTCTTTTTTCCCCCTTAGAATTGTCCTGATAACTTGCAATTGCGAGTTTATATCTGACAATTCTGAGAAAAGATGTCATAATTTCAACATATAAACTCGCAATTATGTATTTTAAAGTCAGAATTGCGCGACTTTATATCACGCAATTCTGACTTTATTACTCGCAATTGCGACTTTATATCACGCAATGGGCTTTATGCACAGCTGCACTACTTCCTGAACTTCAGCCAGCTCCTTGTTTCCTGTCTGCCATAATTGGGCAAAATTGATTAATTCAGGTGTGTCTGATTATTGTTGCCGTGACTACTGAGGTCAAGCACACCTGAATTAATCAATGTGTCCAATAATGGCAGACAGGAAACAAGGAGCTGGCTGAAATTCAGGAAGTAGTGAAGCTGTGCATAAAGCCAATTCTGTAGGCTGGCTAACGCCAGACCACGTATCATTGAGAATGAAACGTGGTCTGGAAACCACACGTTCAATTTCTCTTATTTGAGGTGTGGTTTACGAATGCCCAGTTTACAATGCCGTATTATTGGGTGCTACAAATGTCTATCAAATGCGCCTGTACGTCTATCAAATGCGCCTGTGCTCCCTCCCCGTTCTGTGATTGGTTCCCTTTTTCCGGGGAAAATTTGGTTCATGGTATCCAGACTGCCTCTCAGAGCGAATTAAATCGCGCTGCGGCAAGGGAGAATGGAGAAACCCAGGCTAGCAATTCTGACTTTTTATCTTGCAATTCTGAGAAATAAAGTCAGAATTGCGAGGTATAAACTCGCTATTGTGAGAAAAAAAGTCAGAATTGTGAGATAAAAAGTCACAATTATTCATTTTATTTTTATGTTCAGTGGCGGAAACAAGCTTCCATACTATACAGCTGTTTTCACAGTCCAAAAAACGGCCCGATGACGTCCTTGTTCTATGAAGTCCCTCCTTCAGAAAAACGTAACGAGTTCTGATTGTGCCAGCGGTTCCTGTGTTGTGATTCGACAGCAGCTTATCACACGTTATCTGGAAAGGTCACGCCTCTTACCATAAATTGGAGATGCATGCACATCTGAAGTGCTTCTTCTCCGTGGGAGCGCAACAAGACCACGCCCCTTTTGGTGTTTTCCTCTTGGCAGAGATTAGTCAATAAACTGTTCTAGTTACGTCATTAAAAGGGGTGTAGTCCAAACAGGCCGTTCGCTGTATGGTTCTGACCTCATTTCAGTGGGCTAGACTCCTTCTTTCTTATTTAACTTTCAACATTTCTGTCTCTTAGATTTTTCACTACCAGGAAATTGTATATCCCCCAATGGACGGCTTGTTTAAGGATCATGCTGTATGGTCTGGTGATGTAATGAACGGTGATGGATCCATCACGCTGCAGGATGTGCAGTTCAACTTTAATGGTACCTACAGCTGCCAAGTCCGAAATCCGCCCGACATCCAGGGCTTTGCAAGCGAGATCAGTCTCAGAGTTGTTCAAAAAGGTGAGAGTAGATGCTTTAACACAGCTTGAAAAAATCATTCATTTATCCACCCGTCCAAACACATATAGCAGACAGAAGAGGTGAAGGTTGTATAAGCAGGATGTTGTGTTCCTTCTTTGATCCCAGCAGCCGAAGGACAGAAGTATCTAATCTCAACTGGGCTACAATAACAAACAGACTTCTCTCAGAATGTTATGAGACAACAGGAGTATAATACTAACAATAGTGAGCGAGCGGTGTTCAGTTTGCTGGCCATCCTCTGATGAAGTTTCCCATGCCTGTTATTTGAACATATTTTCTCATCCTCATTGAGTTTCAAAGTACATTATTGGCATGAACATTTTACTTAGAATTTTGCCAAAGCATCAGTATGTACAATAAAATCAGTGACAGGAATAATAATAATTAAAAAAAAAAAAAAGATGTCAGTACTGGTAATAATGATAACAACAAAATAATAAAAAATAAAACACAGTAATGAGCATAAATAGTACTCTCTCTTTTCTTCTTACAGTTTCATTCTCTGAAATTGGAATTCTGGCTATAGCTGTGGGTGGATCCATTGGGTTCATTCTCATCATCCTCACCATCTATATCATTGTGCGGGTATTCCGGAGACGGGACTATGACAAGGGTGTTGAGATGGAGGACCACAGATCAAAGGAAATGTTGCGAGAGAGCGAGTGATAAATGAAATAATAACATATTATGCCACAGTATTCTTTGAAATTACTCTTGTCTAGTAAGTAGAATTTACTTTTTTTACTTATGATAATTTTACAGAGAAAAGTTTTTAATAATCATTACTTTTTTAACATTTTTATTTGTTGACTTTTTTAATATATGCAAACAGAAGGGAAAAGGGTAGTTTTTTATACATAAAGTGAGGTCATCTAACCTTTGTATTCTTAAAAAGATATAAAATACCAGTTCAAATATATATAAAACCTGACTTCATGCACTGTCTATCGGTATGATTGATAATTTTTCGTCACTCTTCATTCTGTGTGTTGTCTGTTGCACTGTTTAACAGTAGTTTGGGGAATCTTTGTTCATCAATGCTGCTGATTAAGTCTGCTAATGAGTAAATTGAGTAAAATGAGTAATGAGTAAAATCCATCTTTTAATCCTAGTTTAAAATGAAATGCTTTTATTCTCTGATGAAAAATAGTTTTTCTATTTTTTGTTGGTTGTTACATTTTACAAAAATGTTTATAGATTTCTTTTATTTACATTTTAAAAGTAAAAAAAAAAAAAAACTTTTTTGAAAACCTTTTGTGGGTGGTATGTTCTCCTTGAAATTTTGACATGATAAAGCTAGTTTTAAAAGCTGTAAAAGAAACAAATATATTATTTTTATTTTTTTACACCTGGCAATCAGTCTGGTTGTGTGCCAGTTTATGCTGGACTTTTTCTTTTGCCAGGCTGAAATGCTATTTTTTTCCCTGCTATTTCGGTTTGCACTTTCAATAAATTTCAAGAGTTTATAATGTGTGTTATACTATTTATTCAAAGTAGTCTGATTTAGTCATGGTAAATAAAGAAAAAAAGAAAGAACATAAACCAAGATTTTCATCCATTTAAAAATTGACATTGCTTTAGTGTGGAAACAGTACTTTAAAACTTTTTTTTTTTAATTTGTGATATCATATTCAAATTTTGAACACTTGCTTAGACATGTGGCTTTGGTTTTCTAACAATTTTAAAGTTCAACTTATTTAGTTAAATATACATTTTGTATAAAATAAAAACATCACCAAATCAAATCCTGTATCATCAAAATTATTGTAAGGGGTTAATATTTCAATCAATCATTTCATAATATAGTCAAATAACAATGTTTTGTCCATTTTCAAAGTTCCGTTGACCAAGGTTACGTTGAGTTTGTTAGATGGTTGTATCATATCGAAAGTTCGTCTGATGGCTACATCCTATATAAAAGGAATGTACCATTTATTTTGGTTATTGTTAGATCTAGAATGGAAAGTATCAGACATAAAAACGGGACATAAATATGAATTTAAAAAAAATTATCATAAGATGCTTCATCTGAAATCTGATTTTTATGGTTAGTAACATCATTAATCTATCTATTAATCTAAAACTAATCTATTAATTTTTTTTGGGGGGGGGGGGTTCCAAAGGGAAATGTACACACCTTACATTCTGGCTTTTTTCAGCCTTGGAAATTATGATGGGTGGTAAAGCACCCTCTGGTGGATGTAAAAGTCTATAAAAAAAATTGATAACACAAGTTGGTTTCATTCAATAATAGAGTGAACAGACACTGCTCCTTCTCCCTCAAATGAAGAAACTTTGCACAGTCTCCATTACTTTGAATGTGGCTGTAATCAACACGTGCATACGTGTTTGCTATGGTAACAAAGCTTTTATAATTTAGATTAAAAAGCATGTGTTTAAGGAAGAGACATGACGCAGTATATTACTTTTGTTAAATTACATCTGAAGTCAGTCATGAGCCTGTTTATTATGAACACATTCTATGTTCTTTTGATGCTCCGTGTGTGTGTGTCATGAGATGGATTACGGGCTTCTGAGCCTTAGACTTAATTAATGGAATTTTATAGATTTCCAATTGTTTTAACCAAATAAAGAACCTGACTTCATGTGTGTGTGTGTATGCGTGTGTGCGTGCGTGTGTGTGTGTGTGTGTGTGTGTGTGTGTGTGTGTTGTGTGTGTGTGTGTGTGTGGTGTGTGCGTGCGTGTGTGTGTGTGTGTGTTTGCTTGGTTTGCTCGCTCACTGCGGTATACCAGAGTGCTGAAAGAGGCTCGTCCCCTGCCAGACTCTTTGCTGCACCAGCAGAGGACACCTCTCTCTCTCTCTCTCTCTCTCTCTCTCTCTCTCTCTCTCTCTCTCTCTCTCTCTCTCTCTCTCTCTCTCTCTCTCTCTCTCTCTCTCTCTCTCTCTCTCTCTCTCTCTCTCTCTCTTTCTGAAATGCAGCATTGGTGGGAACTGTTCCAGAAAGGCAGAAAAAAAAAACCTTGCCATGTTCAGTGCAGCACAGCGCTGCAGAGCAGCCTGAAAATGGATATCAGAACTCCAAACTGCATCCTTAATTCCACAAACACACCGCAAGTTATCAGCATGGATAATTTTTTGACCCCTCACTTGTCAATAATGTTTAAAATTAGTTCACATGACCTTCGGTATGACACAATACTTTATCAATAACTGTTTTATACTGAGTGTTAATTTGTGTGCTCATGCTGATTTATGAGCTGTTTAATGGAATACATGCAATATATATGTTAGCAGTGGCGGTTCTACTTTGAATTACACCCAGGGCGAAACCCCCTTCGAGCGAAACCAACCAACCAACCAAAAAAAAAAAAAAAAACACCCCAAAAATAAAATCTCATTCCGTTCATTTGAAAAACACAGTGAATAGAATCCAGTTCTTTTGCTAGATTAATCTAACTTTAAAGGGAGGAAGTAACCATTAGCGCATTGGTTATTGCCTTGAATTATGTGCATGGCACACTTTTAGTCATGACTTGTTAAAGTATACTTTGTCACTAAATGGAGTTTTTAAAAGTAAAATCGTCAGAGAGACACTTAGGCCTATTTTGTAACACAATACTCTTAAATAATTTTGAACAGCTATCATATTAACAACTATCCAAACTGTTATAGACCTAAAATAGCTTTTGTAGCCCTATGTCACTCTTAAAATGTCAGAGAAAAGGACAGAATCAGAGATTATTTAGAAAATAGAAAATTGTACTTTGCATAGGCTATTATAGGCTACTATAAAAACACATAAAGTTGATCATTATGTAAATTATTTTCATTTCATGAATATAGTGACCAACATGATCACAGAATCTTGTTCAAAAAGCTTAATACACAATGAAATCAATTCACCAAGTTAATAACATTAAAGATTTGTTTTTAAGGAGTGTCTTTTCTTACCAACTAAACTTAAAAAAAAGGTTAACACAAAAGATTTAAAAAAAATATATAAACCTCATATTTCAGCATTCAATCATCTCTATAAAAAGAATGAGTCAATAAAGATATATTCCTGACATTTATAATGCACAGTAGCTGATCTTTTAATAGTAAAATTCGGTCCGATTTTCCCATGGCTGTCGTTACAACCATGCACTCGCGCTCTCCACAATGGCAAAGAAGTTTTAGTAGCTAATGTATTTCCACCACAGAAAAACGCTTTCTGAAGCTCTGCTAAAAGAGTTATTTACGGAGAAGAGAAAAAAACCCCAAGTGTTTGGGTGCACGTGCACTGAGTCCCATACTGAAAAGATTATGAGCGCGTGCCGTGCGGCTTCCCGTGCGCCTAATCGCCTATTTGAAATAACGACCTCAAGCGCGCAAAAGACGCGATACGTGAACTAATCAAGAGACCCCCTTGATATCGCTTCTGTGCACGGCACCTTCTCCGCAAGCAGGGGCGCCATTGCCAATAATTGAATTGAAATGATAAAAAATAGAAAACCTTCGCGGGACAGAGGATTTTTTTAACTGCTCGTGCCGTCCCCCATGTGACATGAAGAGATGCCGCCCCGGGCGACTGCCCGGTTCGCCCGTGCCTAGAACCGCTACTGTATGTTAGCTATATATAAGCTATACACAGTTTAAAATCTTAATTTTGAAGTGCAAAAGAGTGTGTCTTTAACTTCTGCGATTCTATTATAGAATATCACCCTGTAGCCCAAGACTGGTTGCCCATTAAAGCTAAGCAGGGCTAAGCCTGGTTAGTACCTGGATGGGAGACTTCCTGAGAAAACCAGGTTGCTGCTGGAAGAGATGTTATTGAGTCCAGCAAGGGTTCTCTCCCTGTGCTCTGCGTGGGTCCTATAACGCCCCAGTATAGTAATGGGGATACTAAACTGTCAAAGAGCACCGTCCTTCAGATAAGACATTTAACCGAGGTCCTGACTCCTGTAGTAATAAATTCCATGTTTCGAAAGAGTAGGGGTGCAACCCCAGCATCCTGGCCAAATATACCCATTGGCCTCCTAATCATCCCCATATACTTATTAGCTTCATCACTCTGTCTCCGCTGCACCAATAAGCTGGTGTGTGTTGGGCGTTCTGACACTGTTGCCTTGCTTTTGGCTTGCTTAGTTGGGGACATTTAATATTCAACAATATTATTGATCTGTGTTGTATTACTTTCATGTTATCACTGTGAAGCTGCTTTGATACAATCTGTATTGTAAAAAGTGCTATATAAATAAATGTGACTTGACTTGACAATATGGCTACCGTCGCATCCTCCAGGGCTGCGTTTCAGTCCAAAACTGTCATGCCCCTCACTCGCTAACTTTCTTCTGTCTCATTCACTCAGGTGTACGTCTTTGCTTACGTTGCATGAGTGCCTAGACTGTTGCATGAGTACCTAGACTGTTGCATGAGTGCCTAGACTGTTGCATGAGTGCCTAGACTGTTGCATGATTGCCTAGACTGTTGCATGAGTGCCTAGACTGTTGCTTGAGTGCCTAGACTGTTGCTTGAGTGCCTAGACTGTTGCATGAGTACCTAGACTGTTGCATGATTGCCTAGACTTTTGCATAAGTGCCTAGACTGTTGCTTGAGTGCCCAGACTTTTGCATGAGTGCCTAGACTGTTGCATGAGTTCCTAGACTGTTGCATGAGTTCCTAGACTGTTGCATGATTGCCTAGACTGTTGCATGAGTACCTAGACTGTTGCATGATTGCCTAGACTGTTGCATGAGTACCTAGACTGTTGCATGAGTGCCTAGACTGTTGCTTGAATGCCTAGACTGTTGCATGATTGCCTAGACTGTTGCATGAGTGCCTAGACTGTTGCATGAGTGCCTAGACTGTTGCTTGAGTGCCTAGACTGTTACATGAGTACCTAGACTGTTGCATGATTGCCTAGACTGTTGCATGAGTGCCTAGACTGTTGCTTGAGTGCCTAGACTTTTGCATGAGTGCCTAGACTGTTGCATGATTGCCTAGACTGTTGCATGATTGCCTAGACTGTTGCTTGAGTGCCTAGACTGTTGCATGAGTACCTAGACTGTTGCATGAGTGCCTAGACTGTTGCATGATTGCCTAGACTTTTGCATGAGTGCCTAGACTGTTGCATGAGTGCCTAGACTGTTGCTTAAATGTGCCTAGACTTTTGCATGAGTGCCTAGACTGTTGCATGATTGCCTAGACTGTTGCATGATTGCCTAGACTGTTGCTTGAGTACGTAGACTGTTGCATGAGTACCTAGACTGTTGCATGATTTCCTAGACTTTTGCATGAGTGCCTAGACTGTTGCTTGAGTGCCTAGACTGTTGCATGAGTACCTAGACTGTTGCATGATTGCCTAGACTGTTGCTTGAGTGCCTAGACTTTTGCATGAGTGCCTAGACTGTTGCATGATTGCCTAGACTGTTGCATGATTGCCTAGACTGTTGCTTGAGTGCCTAGACTTTTGCATGAGTGCCTAGACTGTTGCTTGAATGCCTAGACTGTTGCATGAGTGCCTAGACTGTTGCATGAGTGCCTAGACTGTTGCTTGAGTGCCTAGACTGTTGCTTGAGTGCCTAGACTGTTGCATGATTGCCTAGACTGTTGCATGAGTGCCTAGACTGTTGCATGATTGCCTAGACTGTTGCATGAGTGCCTAGACTGTTGCTTGAATGCCTAGACTGTTGCATGAGTGCCTAGACTGTTGCATGAGTGCCTAGACTGTTGCTTGAGTGCCTAGACTGTTGCGTGAGTGCCTAGACTGTTGCATGAGTACCTAGACTGTTGCATGATTGCCTAGACTGTTGCATGAGTACCTAGACTGTTGCATGATTGCCTAGACTGTTGCATGAGTACCTAGACTGTTGCATGATTGCCTAGACTGTTGCATGAGTGCCTAGACTGTTGCTTGAGTGCCTAGACTGTTGCTTGAGTGCCTAGACTGTTGCATGAGTACCTAGACTGTTGCATGATTGCCTAGACTGTTGCATGAGTACCTAGACTGTTGCATGATTGCCTAGACTGTTGCATGAGTGCCTAGACTGTTGCTTGAGTGCCTAGACTGTTGCTTGAGTGCCTAGACTGTTGCATGAGTACCTAGACTGTTGCATGATTGCCTAGACTTTTGCATAAGTGCCTAGACTGTTGCTTGAGTGCCCAGACTTTTGCATGAGTGCCTAGACTGTTGCATGATTGCCTAGACTGTTGCATGAGTACCTAGACTGTTGCATGATTGCCTAGACTGTTGCATGAGTGCCTAGACTGTTGCATGAGTGCCTAGACTGTTGCTTGAGTGCCTAGACTGTTGCATGAGTACCTAGACTGTTGCATGATTGCCTAGACTGTTGCATGAGTGCCTAGACTGTTGCTTGAGTGCCTAGACTTTTGCATGAGTGCCTAGACTGTTGCATGATTGCCTAGACTGTTGCATGATTGCCTAGACTGTTGCTTGAGTGCCTAGACTGTTGCATGAGTACCTAGACTGTTGCATGAGTGCCTAGACTGTTGCATGATTGCCTAGACTTTTGCATGAGTGCCTAGACTGTTGCATGAGTGCCTAGACTGTTGCTTGAGTGCCTAGACTTTTGCATGAGTGCCTAGACTGTTGCATGATTGCCTAGACTGTTGCATGATTGCCTAGACTGTTGCTTGAGTACCTAGACTGTTGCATGAGTACCTAGACTGTTGCATGATTTCCTAGACTTTTGCATGAGTGCCTAGACTGTTGCATGATTGCCTAGACTGTTGCATGATTGCCTAGACTGTTGCTTGAGTGCCTAGACTGTTGCATGAGTACCTAGACTGTTGCATGATTGCCTAGACTGTTGCATGAGTGCCTAGACTGTTGCATGAGTACCTAGACTGTTGCATGATTGCCTAGACTGTTGCATGAGTGCCTAGACTGTTGCTTGAGTGCCTAGACTTTTGCATGAGTGCCTAGACTGTTGCATGATTGCCTAGACTGTTGCATGATTGCCTAGACTGTTGCTTGAGTGCCTAGACTTTTGCATGAGTGCCTAGACTGTTGCATGATTGCCTAGACTGTTGCATGAGTGCCTAGACTGTTGCATGATTGCCTAGACTGTTGCATGAGTGCCTAGACTGTTGCTTGAATGCCTAGACTGTTGCATGAGTGCCTAGACTGTTGCATTGTGTGCCTAGACTGTTGCATTGTGTGCCTAGACTGTTGCACGAGTGCCTAGACGTTTGCATGAGTACCTAGACTGTTGTATGAGTGCCTAAACTGTTGCATGATTGCCTAGACTGTTGCTTGAATGCCTAGACTGTTGCATGAGTGCCTAGACTGTTGCATGAGTGCCTAGACTGTTGCATGATTGCCTAGACTGTTGCATGAGTACCTTGCAGATTCTCCTCTGTACCAGAATTAATTTCTTGCCAATTATCCCAGTCTTTTTGACACAGATGCACTCCACATAGTTCGATTCGGATCTTTCTCTGTTGTGTTGTTTGTTTGTTTTTTGTTTCATTTGTTGATGGAATGTGACAGCTGACAGCATGATGTTTCTCAATGTAATTGCTTAAATTAATAATTTGTTTAGAATAACCAAGAATGACTTCCATATTAGAGGGATTCAGGGAGATTCACCAGTAAATAACAATGCATCTTTCTTTTCACACCCACATTTTAGATCTGCATATACAGTACACAGTTTACATTGGGAGCTATGCCCTATTACAGAAAGTATCTGAGTTTCAGATGACAATTGCCCTGATCCAGGGAAACCTGACACTGCTGGTGCAGCCTATCATCAATACCAGAGGGGGTGGGGTTGAGAAATGCAGAGTCACGGGAAACTCAATTCTGCTAATACATCATAGATGTGAAGAGAGAGTGAGGCATTAACACAAATTCAAAGTCACGGTCACTTTGCAGGCAAACACACACTCACACATGCAGCTACTCATATTCATTCATTTTTCTGCACATTTTGTGTAAATGACACATGTCACTAGTTAATAGTGGTCAAACAAACTCTCACTGCTTCGTGAGTATTAAGTGATGTGTATTCAAGCAGTTGGGGGTTCCGGAGGACCCCTCATGTTTCTTTCTGGAGCCATCCTCCCTGTTTCCTCTCTAAAACCTGCAATGCAGAAGAGACTTTGGACCCCAAATATCATCGCCTGACACCTGAACTCACGTTTACAGCTTGGAGAGAGGGGGGGGGGGTGAGGGAGGAAGTGAGGGACCGGCAGTCAGCCAAGGAGGGGAAAAGTTGAGTGTGAGCCAAATTTCAGCAGATTTTTCATAGAGGGGGGGAGGGGGGGGGGGGGGGGTTCTTCTGTTAAACAGACTAGCTGCAGTTGTCCTCAGACATCCAGTGCTTGAATGCTCTTCAGTTCTCGCTTACCGGCTGGACTGCATGTGTGTCTCTCTATAAGGAAGGAGGAAGGTGCAACGGTGAGAGTGTGTATGTGGGTGTCAGAGGGTGTTTGTGTGCGTGTCTGAGCAGTATCGGGACCAAAGCACTGCGGATTTGTGTGCAGCATATTCTGTGGACTGATGCCCTCTGCTTCTCCGAACAGGACACACAGATTTACCTGCTCAACAGAGGTAAGGTGCGGACACACACACACACAAACACACACACACACACACCCACACACTGACTCAACTAAACACACACACACACACACACACACACACACACACACACACACTGACTCAACCAAATACAAACACACACACACCCAAAGACACACACACACACACACACACTCACTCAACTAAACACAAACACACAGCTCTTGAGTCATTTGGACAAATTTTGGTTGTTTTTTCATTGCTGGAAATGTGTATATATTAGCTAAGGACTTACACAAGTACATACAAAAGTACAAAAGTTCAGTGTGTTCACACACATTTGCGTGTGTGCGTTTGTATGACCGTTTAGAATTTAACCTTATTAATATTAACAAATCTACATGTAGATTATTATTATTATAATTATTATAGGGTCTGATCAAAGTGGACCAAATTTATAAATATACATAAGTAAATGTATTAACTTAAAATAATAAATTCACACATTTTATTATGTCCTTTATATATTAATTGTACTAAAAATAATATTCATTAATTTTCAATTAAAGTTATTTATTATTTTGTTACTTTTTGTCAAAATATTTGAATAAATATATTTAATTATGTGTATTTATTAATTTTCCATGTTTGCTGTAGACACTTTTATCCAAACCAACTTAAAGTAAACTTCTTCAAAACTTAACTGGAGTTGGTCAGAGTTATCTTGATTATAAAAGATATAGGGTTATAGTTTGAGTGGGACAAATATTTTATACAGGAATTTGTGGAGCGTTTTTATGAATGTTTTAAAGGAGTAGTTCATTTTTCAAAAAACTTTTGCTGATAATTTACTCACCCCCATGTCATCCAAGATGTCCATGTCTTTCTTTCTTCAGTCGAAAAGAAATTAAGGTTTTTGATGAAAACATTCCAGCATTTTTCTCCATATAATGGACTTCAATGGGAACCAAATGGTTCAAGGTCCAAAAGAAACTTTCAGTAACAAAAAGGCAAACTGTTCAAAGGGCTTTAAACGATTCCAGACGATGAATACAGGTCTTATCAAGTGAAACGATCGCTCATTTAAAAAAAAAAAAAAAGTTTTATAAGCTCTAATGCTTGCCTTGCTCTGTACTGCGATGCACGTTTGTGACTCTCCTGTTCGAACTCGTTCATCAAAATGTATGAATCTTTTTCCGAGTCAATTCGTGAGCAATTGTTTCACTTGATAAGACCCTTATTCATCGTCTGGAATCGTTTAAAGCCCTTTGAACAGTTTGCACTGAAAGTGTCTTTTGGACCTTGAACCGTTTGTTTCCCACTGAAGTCCATTATATGGAGAAAAATGCTGGAATGTTTTCATCAAAAACCTTAATTTCTTTTCGACTGAAGAAAGAAAGACATGGATATCTTGGATGACATGGGGGTGAGTAAATTATCAGCAAAAGTTTTTTCAAAAGTGAACTACTCCTTTAAGTCTTGCTGCCCTCGTGTTCAAAACGTCCCTTTTTCACAGGTCAGAGGGCAACCGAACAACCAAAAAGCTGAGCCAGATGGAGTTCTAGAAACGGGCCTTTGGACAGGGGGAATCTTCTGTTTGTGCGCACAGATTGATCAAGTGTGCAACTGCTGAGAAGCAGACTGGTGTCTTTGCCACCTAGGCAGCATCTTGAGGAACAAAGACTTCTGGGAAACTTGACGTGAACTGCTGAGGAAGGCTGGTGGACGTGACAAAAAGAAGGGAAAAGAAAGTGAAGAGCAGGATGGAAACACAGAGCAGAGGGCACCTGAGAGGGGGAGGTTGCACACCCTCTGAAAGAACTGCTTCCTGTCTTCTGCTCATACTTATCACTGGTAAGACTGTTTAGTTATTATTTTTGATTTAGGGAAATAAACTTTAAAAATAGAGCAGTCTACATGGGATAATTGTGGAGATATATACAGTACTGAGGATAGAACAACATACTCTCACTGACAAGAACAGGAGTTTATACTGAAAACAGTGAGCTTGCAAACACTATGCAGCTATAGTGTCTTAAACAAGTATTGTATTGCAGGGAAGCTGCTGAATAAAGTGTTAGTATGGTGTGAAAAGTCAGCATCAAGTCGTTTAAAATCTGATTCAATACTTTAATTCTCAGGGTCCAGTTGTTCAAAGGTAAGCTGATCGGATTTTGGTTATCGGATTGGATCAAATCTTGAAAATGGGTTGTTCAAAAAGGAAAGAAGGAATCTGAAATCAGATTAGATCAGGGAATCCAATCCTAGTTTTAATCTGGATCAAACCTTCAGTTTGTGTTGTTCAAAACTTGTCAGTGGGATTTGGATAACTTTGATCCAAAAAAACAGGATTATCCTGATCCCAACAGGGGGTAGGATTTCAAGGTGGACTTCAGGAAGAAAATGTAGTACAACTTTAAAATTGCTCAAATAATACATTTGTATCATTTAGTATATACTTTTATTTATATTTTGCATTTGACTTGTGTAACCATTGTTACAGTGATAAAGTAGACATAGGCTAACAATTAAGCTATTCAGGGGTGCATTTCCCGAAAGCATCGTTAGCCAACTATGGTCGCAAGTTGGTCGCAATTTCCATTGAACTCTATTGGTAACGACGGAACTTGCGACCATAGTTGGCTAACGATGCTTTCGGGAAATGCACCCCAGTATAGTAAAGTAAAAATAAAATAAAAATGATCTTGTCCCCATTTGTTTTTTGTCTCAAAATAAGAAACTTACAGTGACCCCATGTTGGCTCTTCTACCTGTTCTTTACATAGCTGGTAGCCCACATTGTGATATGTTGTCCCATTTAGAGCACTGGCAATCTGGATTTGGTAATCTTGAAAAGTGTGTATCTGGATCAGGGTGATCCAGTCCAATGTTGCTTTGAAAGTTGCATAAAAGTAAGACGGATTACCTGATCCTGGATAGGAAAAAATGGGATTTCCAAATCCGGATCATTTTGATCCAGATTAAATGTTTTGAACAACTGGCCCCTTCATGTTAGGATGTTAACACCACTTTATTTCACTAAGCAAATGACTATGTAGGCTACTTAAACATAAAATTTTGGCCTTCGTAAGGCTTATGTATCACAAATTAAGCTGCATTTAAATTTGAATAATATACGACATGGCTCTTAGGAATATTTCTTGATTTTCGGTTGCAAGTTCAAAATTTGTTTGTCAGTGAACGAGTGACTGAGAATTATCCATCCGAGAGCTGTGTACGGGACGTCCTGCTCTAGACTAGCGAACATACTTTGGACGAACACAGACTAATCAATGCATAAGACAGTAACTTCAGGGATTTTGTTTTTGGCTGGTTAATGGGGGTATCACAGATCTTAACTGCTGCTGAGTTAATCACAGAATGTACTGTAAAGGAGCTGCGATGAAAGGAAAGGGACTGAAGACTCACTTAAATAGGGTCTATTACCGATGTCTGGGAATCAGGGCGATTTGAAGCAAAAGTCTCTTTGATTAAGTCTCTATTAAATATTTTTCATCATATGGTTTCAAAGTATCTGGTGTAGAAAATTGCCTCAATATTAATAATCAATCATAACTTTAAATATTTGGATCAGTTAATATAATTAACTTCATGTTGTAAAATTAATATTACAATCAATTAACTTTGTTGTGCTGTGAACACTTCGGGGTATGGGAAATGTCTTTCTTACTTTACAGTACTACTAAGAGCAAGTAGTCAAAATCTGCATGATTAGAGAAGCTTGAAACATGGACAACTTTACTTGTGACGAGAACAAGATTTTATTAACTAGACTGAACATACACGCATCACATCATACATCACATCACGCAGAGAGTTTACCAAAGGAAAGAGAGCTGAAGCAGAATATAGGAAAGCAAGAAGTTATAGCATTATTTGACATTCAGCAGATCGACAGCCTTGAGCAAACCACCAGTTTAATTAGAATTAAACTGTCCTGATGCAGTTTGTTGAGGCTCCAGTTGATCTTTGCTGATGTTGTCTTAATGAGAAAGAACCAGTGTGAGTCAGAGGATCTTTGGTGAATGGAAAGACAAGGCCGCAGCCTGGCGCAAGCTTCGTTCAGCCTCATCTTCACATCAGAATTTCAGTAAGAGACCAAGAGACTAAGAGGTGTGATCTTGTGATCAGTGATTTTTAAACCGTGAAGAAGTCTTACCCTCTGGAGGGTTGTGAGCCAAAGAAGTTGGAGGGAATTCCTTTACGATATTTTGTTTTAAGCAGGCCTTTAAACATGTTATCCGACTGGTTGTTTAACAAAGAATCTTCAAGAATCTTATAATACTAATGCATCACAAAGTTAGCAAAATGTAATGTAAATTACCAAATGAGGGACGGAGATTGGAGTTTATAGAGGCATGCTACACATGATTTTGGTTAACCAGTGTGCGAGTCTGAAACATTAATCCAAAAGAGTTGAATGAATGCATTGGTCAAACCACATAAAAGAAAAATCATGAGATGGGAAAATTAGATGTTTATACATTTCTCAAATGGTTATATATAGAATGTATAGGATTAAATGGGTTTATTTCTCCATCTCAGCAAGAATTAAGTGAGAGTCACAACTCTCTGCAAATTCCTTTTGCGGTCGTAAAAAGTCTTATCGGTTTTAATGTGTCCTGTAACAGGACACCGGGTTCTGCCAGTGTGTAGGCTCCATTTGAGATTTTAGTTTTTGGGAAGTTTCATATTTTGTTGGGAGAGTGAGTTTGCTAGAATTCAAATATAATGAATCATTTGTGTGTCTGATTGGTCCAGATGCTACACTGAATCGCAATAATAGAAATAAAGTTGTGCCCAACCAAATGGAACACTAATTACCATAGTGGTGAGTTAAAACAAAAACATTTAGGAAAATCAACATCAGTTTATGAAGTCTGCTTATGTGATGTTTTGTCAAAATGTTCAGTTCTATTGACAATTCAACATTCAAGATGACTTTGGGAAATTAGTGGATGAAGATAACCGCAGAAGTGGATGAAAATTCCCCGCTTAAAAAAAACCTTTTTTTTTTTCATTTTTTATTGACAAAATATGGCACTCAAACCAATCAATTATCCAAGACATATTGTGTGAATATTACAGATTACTATATTACAATTAAGTGAAGACATTAAGTAAAGTTTACTGAAGTATTAGTTAAAACAACTGTTTGATTTTACAGTGTAAACACCTTACAGAACCATTTAACATCCTTGTTATGTGAAGGATATCTGTTTATCTGCAGTCTAGTACTATAGATGTTTGTCTATTTTACATCAAATATTATAATTCATTTCTTTATTAATGTGTTTATTAATTTATTAGTGTTTTGTACTCATTTTACAGTTTGGCATTGTGTTAAACATCTAGGACTGGTAACAAGAAGGTTGTCGGGGTAAAGCCCTCTATATGAGATGATCTCATGATTCATAAGAAAACATCAGTTCAATGAAAGAATCGCCTTTGTGTGAGAGAATGTATATTTATTTATACTGTATTTTAATCAGTGCACATGTCAGCTTGGCATTATAATGTCTTACTGACCTTGACTAACCAGAGTTGCTTCTCTCTCTTATGGTTTTACTGACAAAAGATATCCCTCTTTATCTGCCTTCTCTTCCTGTTTGAGGTGTGTGTTACGTTCATGCTCTGGAGATGTCTACTGGTAAGATCCCCTTTTTGGAAGCAGTGAACGGCAGCACAGTCCTTTTGCCGTGCACCTATGCCAGTTGTATTGGGATCACTAACCTCTACTTCAAATGGGAGTACAATGATAATGGCACCATGCAGAAGGTAGGCTAACAGATATTTTATGTTCAATAATCATGTGATAGATAGGCCTGTAATAATCTATTCCACTGAACTGTATTGCATAAAATCAGATACACATGCAAGTTGCAAATAATTTGCATAGAATATAGAACAGAATAACATAGCCTATATCGCCACACAAACATAACGAAAATGTTTAAAATAGGGCTACAACAAACTTTATTAAGGAGTTTTAAAATCTGACACCCTATTGAAAATGTAATCTAATTTTAAAACTGAAAATTAAGTTTCAGGAGAAAAAAATGTATCTTCAATATTAATCAAAGTCGATTTTTGACACTGATCACGTGAACGCGTTTGTACAGGTTCATGCAAACGCAGCTGGCGCCATCTTGCGTCTAATCGATTAAAGTGAAAAAGATCTCAGGGGACTGTTGATATTGTTGCAGTGTTCGTCTTGTTGCTACCGATTGTTTTATTGTAATCTTGTAAATCTTAGCAGAAACTTTAAGATAATGTAGGTAAAATGATCAAATATTTCACACTCAAATCAATATGTCATGTCAACTATTTATTTGGTAAGCAGCGGTGGCCGTGCAAGATGGGAAATGGATAGGATGGGATTTATTTTAGCATAATTACCTGCTGAATGTGCATTATTTACCTATCTTACGCGCGTACTAATCTGTTGTAGCATATAACACGATGCAGCAGGCCACTTCACGTTTTGTTTACCATGTTTTGTTATAACCATGCAAAATATTATTTTCACATGAGTTACTGTCGCTGGTGTGTTGAACATTGATTGGATATATAAATAGACTTATTCTTGAGCTGGTTTTGCTTGCCTTCAAGGACACTTGAAATCATGGATTGACTTGATGTTGTTACTCATTGGCTAATTATGTTCAGCACATTGCAAGTGTCCTTACAGGCTATCAAAGATTATGTGTAACGTTAATTAGGCTAAATGGTCTTGAGTCTTTAAAACATCTGTGCCTTTTCTTGCTGTAAAATCATGTTCTAACAATTCTCACAATCAAAGTTAAGGATATTGTAAAACAGAGTAATATATAATTTACGGGATATAAATGTGCACTGCATTAGAACTGACAGTGTCAGAGACAAAAAGAGTGTAAGTTGAAGTGTGTAAGTGCAACTTTACATTTGCTTAATTTTACATTTATAACTAAAGAGTTCTGTTTTCCAATCAGATGGTTGATTCTGTGATTCCAACGGATCATGTGGAACCAAATAAGGTGAACGTTTACCGTGACAGGGTGGAGTTTGTTGGCACCAGTAAAGGAAACAACATCTCCATACTGCTTTGGAATGTAACATTCGAGGATGCTGGCGTCTACAGCTGCTTTGGCAAAAATCCCAAAGAGAAGGGCAAGAATCACACCGCCTTTTTCACTCTATACGTATTAGAGGAACGTAAGTGTAGCAGGGTGGGGAGAGAGGGAGTCACAGAAAGAGAATGATATATACACGTTACATTTCAAGGTCATTATTAAAATAACCGCTTCTTTTCTCATTCTCTCTTTCTTTTTGTCTTCTTCTCTGGATACTCTTCTCAGTAAGGGTGGTTGATAACACGCTCACCATTATCATTGCCTCCTGTGTTGGTGGATCCATCGCTTTTTTAATGGCCTTCATGCTGATAAAGAACTTCACACTGTTTGTTCTCGCAAAGATTGAGGAAAAAAAGTGAGTTCATGGCAGCCTTTTGTATGTACACATAAGAAAGACTATGACATTTACCAGATTTTGACCATGTCATTGAAATTGTTTGAGCCAAATTAGCAAAAAGTAGAGACTAAATAAAAAAAATACTGCCTGACAATATTTTAAATAAAAAAGAATAACAAAATATTTGATATGTAATATAAAAATATTATATTGTTAATTATTATTAGTATTCTGTGTAAAATATACGATATAAACATGATCTCCGTCTCATTCTGCTTATTTCTTTCTTTGTCTTTTTCAGTAAGGAGTGCCTTGTCACCTCCTCAGGGATTGATAACACGGAGAACGGTCTGTCGGGCTCCAAATCTACTCCAAAGAAAGCATGACAGCGTGTATCCAAACATGGTCTCAAATGCATGTGGATCAGCCATCATGCTGTGCCCTCTCTGTTCATTCACATCCATGTTTACAAATGCTACACTTCTGTTTTCATCATAAAGGTATAGTGTTAAACAAATTGTAAAGATATTAATTCGTAACATATCCATGGATGATATTCACATGGCTCAATTTAAGCATTTCGTTCACTCATAAACGTGGTTATGAATGAAAAGAGGGGCATTATGTATTTCTGCATATATTTACATTTATTTATGCAGTTAAATATGCACCAGACTCATGCACTTTAGTTCATTGACCCACACTGTGTGGGATGTATTTATTCTTATGATAGAAAGTTTTAATTTTTCTTCAAACAATGCTTAAGACAGGGATAAATTTAGCTATGCTATTCATTTTGTTAATTGAACTGGACTGTAAAACTGTGAAGGGCCCCCGGCCTCACGTGTAGGTGCCTGACTAAAATAGTTAAGAAATGAGTGCAGGCGAGGCAACACTTCTGAACTTCAGTTCACAGCTACTGTTTGGAGATTAAGTGTTGTTTAGCAAATGTCTATGGATTTTTATTGTGAATCCTTGTGTAAATACAAATGCAGTATTGTTTGTCGAATGGCCACCACCAACCTAAAAATGTTGTAGACAGATCAATTATGCAACAATTTGAAGGAAATAGTTTTAGAGGACACTAGTGATTTGTATTGTTTCGCTGACAGACAGACCCTCAGAGCAGATGAAAAAAAACAACTGCATGTTTTAATGCAGTACTTCGGAAAAAACCAGCAGAAAACTGATTATAATAAACATGGAAGGAGGCTTATTAGTATAATTAAATTAAAATAGGCCTTATTGTAGCAGTCTTGAGTCCAGTTCTAAATAAAACTCATTACCGTTTTTGCTTGAAAATAAAACACAGGTGCCTGTTAATGCTTCTCTTGCCCCCTTTTGGCGAGGATGACTCAATCAATGCAGAACATTATGATGCAAAAAAAAAATAAAATAAAAATAAAAACAGAAATAGAAAGCGCTGCTAAATTGCAAAAGTCACCAAATAGATAGTAAATAAATACAAGCTAATGAATGATACTTGACAATCTGTAGAAATCAATATCCCCTTAGAGAAAATCCAGAATGAAACACTGAAAATGCTGCTTCAGATAATTTTCAATGCATGTTAAATGGCCAGACGTTTTAGGCATACATGGCTGACTATAACAGTAGAAATATATGTAATGGTTTTTTATTGAAATATTGAAACAAATTGTCATATACTGAACAGAATGAACTTGGTGAATTTCCATGCAAAACAAAATATTACCAAAAAGGAAAAAAATATATATATAACCTTTTAATGCAAACAGACATACTGTGAACTGTAAACCATGCAACTCACCCTATGACATCATGAAAATGCAATATTTAAAGGCAATAAACTCATCATACAGTCATGCAAAACAATAATGATAGTATATATGATGTAAATATAGATTTAAGTAGGCCGACCGAGATATGACTGGATATAGGTCTCGCTGGTTTTCAGCAGTTTAGCTAATAAGCATTTCAAACTTTCACTTGAGGGATTCAGCAGGGAATTCAGTGAAAAGGGACTGACGTCAAGAGGTCTGTTCCTCACCTCACCAAATAAAATTCGCCAATAATCCGTTCTTAAAAATACAGAGCTGCTGTATAAAACAGAAAATGTCACCTCTAAAAGACAGATAGCAAATTATCCTGCATATAAAAAGAAACGTTACATCTTCTAGTTACATTATATTTTTAGAGATGAAAAGTAAAGCATAATAAAAACATATCTACTGAGAGCTCTCCTTATAGGTACACCCATTATTACTGAATACTTGAATCATTTTACAGGTCTTTGGATTCTGGAATTATTGAGGAGTTTTACTGTGAATCCTGGGTGATGTTGGTCATAAAATTCTTGTGCAGAAAGTCTTCCTTGATCAAAGCAACTTGTTTTCAGTGCCAAAAGTAGTTAACTCCAGATAAACAGTTAGTCAGAGGTTGTTACAGTTTAACATATTCTTCTAGATTTATTATAACTATAGAGTGCAAAATCAGTCTTGGAGAAATCTGGTAAATTTATACTGAATTTGGACCTGAAAAAAAGAAAAAAGCAATGTACCGGTTTACTGTATATCCAATAGCTCTTCTCTCATACCCTCCGCATCATCACTAAATGTCTATGGAAATAGCAAGTATACTTTCTTTATAGTATTTTTAATTTATTTTTAAATTGTAGTGTAGTTGAAATGTTTGTAATTCTGTTTGGATCACTTGAATGTAAGCATTACCATAAAAACTTTCAACTTTTCAAGTTGTGATAGTGTCATTGCACTGGCTGCAATGACACTTAAATCAGCTGTGCATTGAAGAAGTGGATAACTTCTGGCATATGTTGAGACTACACAGTCTTTTTTTTTAATTTTGATCCTTTATGGCACACAGGTCAGTAAAGCAATACACATTCAGAGGGCTCTTTAGCTTCTTTTAATAGGAGAAATATTGAGAAGGTACATCCATAAATTTTCAAAGCACTTGTACTACCTCTTATTCAGAAATATTTTCACCATTTTGTGCTAAATTTGTATTTTATATTTCTCGGGTTAAGTGAAATAGTTTGGCATTCTGCGTGACTTGGGCTTTTAATTATTATTATTCCACTCTCCATATTTTTATTCCCTTTATTCATTGTATTAACATATCAGTTGTGGTTGGATTAGCTATTATTTGTCCGGCTTGGCAGAGATCATGACCTAATTGTGATAGTTACACATTTTTTTTCCAACTAAACCACAGGCTAATACCACAAATGTGAACTTCTAGTTTCTATTTTTTTTTTATTAAGTTGTATTTATCTGTTAATGTGTCATGTTTCTGTCGAATACCTCAAACACCCATTTCATGTAGCCATAAACATAAATCCATATGTTCACGTTTGGTGTGTCGGTTCACACAAACTGTGATTCTAAACTGGATTCTGTAAAGCTTTCTGCAGCTCACCGTATGAATAAGGGAATGCCAGAAACAAAGCAATTGAAGATGTAGGAGAAACAATAAAAGGTTGATTGCTGATTTTATTATATTTTTTAATTATATCATGAATGTACAACTTCTGTAAATTGTTATTTACAGTACAGTAATTTGTGTGCAAACTATAGAAATGTTATTAAAGCATTGGAGTGCCACTGCAGCAATGTTTTTTTGAAAGCTGGATCAGAAACATTCAATGCTTTATGAATACCAAGCTAAACCAGACTGTTAACGCAGAAATGTAAGACCAATGAGAGTAGAGGCCTCAAAGTCAGCAATTGTAGAATTTGCAATCCCAATATTCAATTTTTAATTCAACTCAGACAGAAGACACCAACATCAATACCTGCCAAAACTGAATGCAAAAACACATGCTATATCATAGATGCTCCATTCTTGATCCCATTGTTTCCTCAAACAGGTGAAGGCCTATTAGATTTCTTTATTATATGAAGCTACAAAAAAAGTTTTGGATGAAATAAATTTGATGGACTGGTAAATGTATCATGCTTTATTTATTTGTTGCCTTCTACATGCTTTTGGTTTAGAAAAAAGTTAAAACATTTACAGTATTTTAATTGCTTTACAGTGAACATACAGCAAAATAACTGGAAAATTGCCATAGTGCTATACTTCCAATGAACAAGTGCGATTTAAAAAAAAGCATACGTTTTGACCATACTGGTCAAATTTATCATAAAATTGAATGATCCCTATATTCACTAACACTTATTTCTGTTTTGACACTTTAAGGTGATTGTCTTTTCTCCTTTGTGGGATGATAGCATGAAGAGATTCACATCCATTATTCACCTCCTCGTCCTCATGGATGTCTCTAAAACATGACAGTTGATCTTGAATAAGATTTCGATTTCTTATATATTGTATTAATTTGCAGTCACATGACGCATACCTCCATTACAGTGTAGATCCAGTCAAGAAGTTGACTAACATCAGTGTAAACTCCAGGCTTTCCCTCCCGTGCACAGCCCACACCCCAGCTCACTATGCCCAATAACTGCCATCGAGATGAAAGGTACACGAGCGGACCCCCACTGTCCCCCTGAAAAAGAGTGACTATTTTAAAATGACTATTCCATTTTGAAATTCTTTACATTTTATATGGATATACATACAGACTATGATATGTAGACTAATTTTTCCATTTTGTGTTACCTGACACGCATCTATATTTCCTTCGAGGAATCCAGCACAAAGCATTCTGCGAGTAATGGCGGAACCATAAACAGAGGGCTTTGAACACTCTGACCGGTCAATCAGTGGCACTGAAGCTTTCTGCAGCACCGAGGGATGCCCCCCTATGAAAACGAGAATGAGGAAATGCCAGAGACAAAACAACACAAAGGGTGTGGGAGAAACCGAAGAGGTAGACTGCTGATTTGAAATAGGTAGAAGGTCACGGTCCTGCCTTAGAGTTGCAAATTATCCATTAAGTGACAAACCCTTTTCATCTTACCTTTTTCATTTAGCAATCCCCACCCAGTCACCACAAGCATCTCCTTCACAGACAACTGGTGTGGGGGTAAACAAACTGGCAAGATCAATTCTAAGGGTAGACAGAACAAGCTTTAGCCAATTACATTTATAAATTGGGACTTTTTTCCTATGATAGACCTCACAACCACTGTGACCATATACGAACCACTGACAGTGATGCCTTAGAGTAGGATGCTGATGAGACAGTGAAGCTTCAACTAAATGTAAGTGAACCGTTCATATTTTTTGCATCAAATTTTGCCAATAATTCATACATATATTAAAATGTACTTGCCCGTGTCTTTTTAAATCTGTGCACCATTATAGTCAACATCTGAAGTGGATCAAGACCATTTTGCAAGATGTAAACACTGGTCCAGAAGCACTTCCTGTTTCAGTTTGTAACTGTTTTCTTTATTTCACGTGTAAAGAAAACATCTTAAAGATGTTTAACTTTTTGATTCAGATTTATATGTTCTGTTGGTTGTATTTTATCCCAGCGTTTATATAGTGTTAAAAAACTGAAACAGGAAGTGCTTCTGGACCAATGTTTACATCTTGCAAAATGGTCTATACATGAATTTTGAACCATACCCATTCTCATCTTATGACAACTTTGATGAACTTTTGTGAGCCACTTCAAATGTTGGCTACATACTACACTTTATGATGTGATCACTATGAACTGTCATTAAATGAAAAAAAAAAAAACTGTCAATGGATGGGGTGAACAACCCAATGAATACAGAATTAAGCGAGGTCAACAGAACAGATACTGTACCCCCAGTTTTGACAGGCCAGGTGAGTTTTAGCATGGCGATGTCATAGTCATTACTCAAGCGGCTGTAGTCCTTGTGGATCACAATCGTCTCTACACGGACACCCCTGGATGCCGTCAGTTGGGTCTGACCTAACACCACAGTCCATCGACTCAGCTCTCGTGTCCGGCTTGGAGTTTTGTGCGTGAGAGAGACAGCAAGAGAAAACAACATCCAAGTGGACCAACTGTCATACATTTAAACAGGTAAAAGTTTGTTCTGTTATTGTAAAGAGAAGAATTTTATTCAAAGCAACCAATACAGGTTTACGGTACCCATTTAGACATTTCACCAGTCAACAGTGATTTAAATGAAACTTGATTAACTGGGAGTAAATTCTGACTGAAATTATGTCCTAGGACACGCGTTCCATTTGTGAATGACTCACCTTGTAAAACAGTGAGCAGCTGAAACGATCCATTGCCTGGACAGTAACGCTCCTCCACACTTGTGCTGGCGGTTCCATTGAAGACTAACCTGCCACGGCCAGTGTTCGATTGCGGTGTCCTCCCCATTAACAATACGGTCCTCTCCCTCCACCTCCCCACAGTCTGCACAAGCACAGCAGGCACATGTATAGTAATCAGACATGCACAAACGATATTAGTATGCTTATGCCTGAATTTGAATTTAAAAAGAAATCTTAAACTAAAATTAACATTCAAACTAGAATTAAATAAAAGTAGGCCAACAATTGAACGGGTCCTCAAAAAAAGCTTGAAATGTTGGGTGACTTTTCAAAAACAATTTTAAAGGCCTTGAAGTTACATTTTGTAAACTTTATATACAGATAGATTTTTGATAGACTTGAATTTCACGCAATTGTAAATTCCACTTCCTGTCATTCCTGTTCAACTTTCGTGTGCAGTGACAAATTCAATTCTAGCTCATGAATTAGAAGCAACGTTACTAATATTCTGAATTTTGCCTAACCCTTTAGTATACGAAACCTGATCCACAAACACACACACTCCAGTCAGTCTTACCTGAGCAGGACACAGACACCACTGAGCCAGCTGAACATTTATCGCTGTGAGGGAGAGCTTAATTATTTCTATACTGCATGTAAATGGAACGTGATTTCCCAAATAGAATTGTCACAAATGACTTTACTCAGTGTATCTCACCTGACTGAGAGGAAACTCTGGATGTCAGAGCTTGTTGAGTCATTGCTTACTGTAGCAAATGCATTGTTAGGGTTGAAGAGCAGACTCTTCACCGGGACTCGTGTACTTCGCGGACTCCTGTAATGTAGTGAGATATTTTGCTTTGCCTGAGGTTTAACAGCTTTATTCACTACTGACCATCAATTAATAACCATTGTGCCATGCATGTGCTCTGCTTACGCTGTATAGCCCAGTTTTTGACAGGTTAAGCGTGTGTGCTTCGTTCTCCAGTTCTCAGCACACACTGTTCTCCAGCCACCCTCATTGATGAACACCTGCAGGACCAGTCTATCCCCCATCAGCCTCACTACATTGGTAAATACAGATAAGTCACATGTTCTCCTACATATGGATCTCTAGTATACTGAAGTAAACAGTAAAAATCTCTCAAAAGTGATGTAAAAATAAAGGTTCTTTATCTAGCGCCACGAAGACGTCAATTTTCATATTAAGAAATATGATTATTTTAAGAACCATCACTGAAAGGTTATTAGGGGATCCCAAATGGTTGTTCTAGGCATTAACTGCAACAAAAACAACCTTTATTTTTAAGAGTGTCTATATGTCAATCAATCACCTGGATACGTGCCATTGGTCCGCAGTTTGGATACACATGCGATCTCGTCCTCACCACCTGAGCAGTCAGCCTTGCCATCACATGACTTCTCTATTGAAATGAACCTCATTGAGCCAGAGCAGAAGAAAAACTTGCTATTCACGGTCCTAATGGCTGCAAACAGAGAAGGCACTTTTATATTTAGCAGTCAAAGTAAGGAAAAGATTGTCATATAGCATTAGGTACAATAGAGGAAAAATAAAGAAAAGAGATAAAGCAGAAAGGCATGGCAACAGATTCTTACTAAAGTACAACCCCACTATCAAGGATGCCAGTATGACAAGCACACAGCAGACAGTTATGATGGTCAATCTCCAACGAGCTCTGCTCTCCTCTGTCCTCAGCGTGCTTAATTCTCGCCTTCGTTTCAGCTTCAGGGCCATGAGAAACTGGGAGAAGAAAGACCGATAGAAAGAAATCTAGCCGAATCAGTGGAGTTCACCGGTCCTAATTTAATACGGATTTGTAGTCCTTTCTTTAGTGTTGAATGAGACTTTGCTAATTAACACTAACTATTTTCTATAAATACATTACAAACAGGTTAGTATGTGTGCTTAAACTGTTGTTTGTTTCCTAGCGTTATAATTAGTGACTCTCACCAGGTTTCCTAACATTAAACTGACTGCCAGCTCACTAGAAACCAGCAGTGTTTGGGACTAGTTATCACCATCAATCAGCTGATCTGCATTAACTAATTATTAGTCAGAGACAGGTTGGATGGGACTGTTCAGAACTGCATACTAATATACTTGCTACTTGCTAGCATACATAGCCTATATGGCAGAAATAGTAGTAAGCTAGGGCTAGGCTATGCTATTCCGAATTTAAAGCTACGTTTAAATCAGGGTTAAATATACTTCTCAAACTCCTAAAATTCTTTACATTGAGTTCAGATAGCTTAATTAGAAATTGTCAGTATGATTTAAATACCTTAAATGGCAGGCGCTGTTGTTTGTTTGTCATCTAATAGACACCTTTAAATATGTCAGACATGCATATTTGCATATTTACCATTTTTGAGTGGATTTATAAATGTGAATAAATGTTATATATAAATGTGTATAAATGTTATATTGTTATTTTTTGTCACTTTGGCTTCCTTTGTTGGGGAAATTTAATCTAATATTCAACAAAATTTTTGATCTGCCTACATTGACACCATTATGTAAGAACTGGACAATGACATTGCACTTTTCTCCAGAGCGGCTATATATAAATGAACTAAATTAATAACTTTTTACAACAAATATGAACCATCACTGAACTTACTTAAGCAGGACTGTGATGCTATTTTCTTCTTGAAACAAACTTTGTTGCACTATTTTCCTGGTATCCTGTAAAACTGATTTGAAACAAGCTTTTGATTGTATAAGTGGCTTGACTTGTTTGTGACCGTGCTTATGTGTGTATGTGCATGTGCCATTATTCTGTGATTATTCATATCTTTGCACTGTCAGTCTTAATATATTCAACCCTCACATTATCTTGCCTTCATTCTTCATTCAAGTTGTGTGAGTTATTGTATGAAATGTGAAATATGGGTAAACATACTTGTGTGATGCGAATCATAATCTGATACCATCAATTAAGCAATGTTTTCCTGTTTCCCATTTTTTTTAGCTTTCATTCATGATGAAAGCAGTTGATGGAAAATTCTGTTCTCTGCGTGTGTATCTGCACTACAATGTTTCTATGGACATGTTGAGAAACATTGAAAGGCTGCCTGTAAAACCAGTTAAACAGGAGAAAGAGAGAGGGAGAAGAAGACATGAGTTACTCAGGGTTTGTCCTTTTCTGACGATGTTAGAGTTGTACTGTGTCACTATAGCAGGTGCATGACAGAGAATAAACACATCGCTGAAGTACAGGTAGAGTCTACCCAATCTATTTTAACAGATAATCACATGGAGCACAGACAGGTATGAATGCTTTAATACTTAACAAAATATTTCCAAAGCAAACATATATACAAACATATCAATATTTCCCATTGTATTTTTAATTAGTGATTAGTTCTTTTTGTTGCCATTTTTGATGTAACTGTGGTTTTGTTGTTTTGTCAATGTATTGTTGTAAAGGGTGAGTGAGCACTTGTATTAGTATCATGTTCTTGTTGCTGTAATGTTTTTCTCTTATAGTGACTAGCTTCTATATAGCACTACAGTTGTCGTGGTAATGTGTCCTAATTAGCAATTGGATTAGTTGACTTGTATCCAATGTAACATGTACTAATTAACTATACATATAGAATTATTATAATTGGTTGCAGAAAAGTTATATTCTATAGGAATTATAAAATGAGGCATATTATGCAACCAAGTGAATGATTCACTGTGTGTAGCCTATTATAAATAACATGTTCCAACTGGGTGCTGTCAGAGAGAATAAGATCTGCAACATAACTTAAGAAGGAAAGGCAGATTCTAAACCTCACAAGTAAATCCTAGTAACAAAACTGAGTTTAAAATCAGCATTTAAGGTATCATTTATTAAACAATTATTACAGATTGTTCTATGAAAATACAGAGAACAGATACACAATACATTTCAATCATCTGGATTTAGTCAGACTATGTGCCTGTTGGTGTAGCCTAACTTAGTCATGATTTAGCAGACGATTTTATTCAAAGCGACTTACAAATGAGGAGAGCAATTAGAAGCAATCAAACTAACAATAGGGCAACAATATGCAAGTGTTGTGACCAGTCCCAGTTAGTCCAGCACAGTACATGTAGGAAGGATTTAAAACAATTAGTATTAATGGGTCAAGTGTTACCGAAAAAGATGCGTCAGACCTGGCTGAGATTAATTTAATTTCAGTATTTTAGTTGCTTCATAAAAGTTTATATTACATTTTCTGCTGGCTTTAGTGAACTATGTGTGGCAAAAAAAAAAAAAAAAAAATAGGCTCAGGTTACTGTGGACTCAATATGCTGCTATGCAGGTGTACGTATCATAACCTGCTAATTATGTGGGCAGTGGGCTTACATAAATATATGCTGTCATGTGCAACAGGTTCATCGCATAGTCACACATTTGAACAGGCATGACCAAAAAAAGTAAAATCGGCATTTTGGCATGTCTCACAATGGTAATCCCCCAGTACAAATTTGTTTCACACACACGCACGCAAATACACACACACACACACACATTCTAACTAGAAATAAGGATAAAAATGTTTGAATAATTTTCTAAAATTGATTTGGCCAATAATGTGGTCATTTGAACATAAAATGCTTAATTATAATTGTACATAAATTATGACAACATAATGTGGTAGTCTAATACATTTACTAAACTTATAACAAATAATTACTCCCTGAATGCCTGTTTTAAGGTAAAATCTGTCCTTGTTCAAAAGAAAAGCGGTGTATGATGGGAAAGGTAGTCCAAGTTAACCCAGGAAGTGCGTGGCTAATCGTGACAGCACAGGGCCTTGAATTTAAGAATTATCATAAATGTATAAACAATTTATTTGAAATCTGATTTACAGTAAAGTTGTTTACAGTGAATTTAATTGGATGACAGATGAGAGCGAACAGTGTTTATAGAGATATGTATTCCCTTAAATATCTTGCATTTAAGGGAATACATATTTTTAGATGTGCTCACAGTGTGCTCACATTTTTTAGATGTATTCCCTTTTAAATATCTTTTATAAATATATCATTTATATTTTTATGAATACAGACTGAGGCTCCACCCTCATATGACTCTGTGGTGAATCACAACACGGCTCCACCTTCATATCCGAGTCTTCAGATATTGTCGGCCAACCAAATCCAGCCGTACCACATTCCCCAGCCAATACCTCAAACATCTGCTCCTCGTGTAGCAGCGACAAGTAATACTTAACACACACTAACTATACACATATATAGGTCTTAAACATAGTAATTAAAAAATAAATTAGGCAATAAATAATTTTAGACTGTCAATAGACATTTTTGTTTGCTTTTTGCAGTCCCGTCACAGAGAAGGCAAGTTCTCTGCAAGAGCAAAAGGTGTTGTTATGGAGGGTCTAGTGGTGCTACTTTTGTAGTGGTGCTGGTTGTTATCGCCATATGGCTGGGAGGTAAGCACATATTTTTACGTATGTAGTCATAAAAACAGTTGTTCCCAGATTCAGAACATCAAATACTGTAGTTTTGGTTGTGTGAATTGTATTTAGTATTCACCTAAAAGCTTAACGCTTACATAACCACAGTAACATCCATGATGAGTACATTTTTACAAGTCTTTGTAACTCAGTTTTCAACTCCTGCACAGTCCGTTACGGGCCGACACTGTGGGCTTTCTCCAAGAGCTCGAAGGAGACAGACACATGCCCCCTTTCATCAGTTGACTGTGATGGGAAGAGAGACTGTTCTCAAGGCAGCGATGAATCTCGCTGTGGTTAGTGTCAATCATACAGAAATATATGTTTATAACGAAGTGACTTTTTAAAATCTCTTTTCATGTGGAAATCCTATGGTTGATATTCTGACACTAATTTGCCTTCAATCTTTCTATAGTGCGGTTTGGGACAGCTAATGAATTGCAGGTCATGACCTTTAAGTCCGGGGTCTTCCTTCCAGTCTGCGCAGAGGGTTGGAATACAAACATAGCTGACCAAACCTGCCAACAGCTTGGCTTCAGGAAGTAAGTATAAAATATACACTCTCAATCTCCCAAATCTCTATCACTGTATGTTCGTTTGTTACATTTAACCTGGTTTTCACAATGAAAATAACCATGGAAGCTGGCATGGATTTGAATCACAGGCAAGCATTAGATAATATTCAAATTTGTATTCATGTGTGTTTTTTGTTTTATGTGCTCCACAGGAGTCATAAAGATGGTTTCTTGCTAACCAACTCATCCACCTTTCAAAGTATGAACAGTCAGTTTACAAACACCATCCAGGAAAGCGTTAATAGAAGGTAAAAAATTATTATAAAAAACCCAGAAACTAGCATAATTCACTGCTGAAAAAACCCCCCAATGTAAGCAGAAAAGTTCAAGCAGAAAAAAATAGTATAACCTACAGAGAACAAAAACAACAAAAAAGAGAGATAAAGTTATGGCAATCAGTGCCTTTAATGCTAATATGCTCATGCTAAGTACCTAATTTTATGGCCTTACAAAACTCAGTTACAAAACTTGTATTTGCCATTGGATAAATGTGCTGTCGTTTCTTTAAATACTGTCTAATAAATTGTATATTGGCATAATAATTATTAAGGCAAACATTTCAATAGCCTTCAAATAAAAGCAACAGATTATACTTAATTTCATGAAAAAACATACATATTTTATGACCTGTCAATTCATAGAAATTCACAAAATGTGATTTGTATGACAACGTATGTTTTTTGGGAGAAAAAAAAAGGTAATCATCTAGGTCCACCCCCTAACCTAACTCTGGGTCGTAAGCAGATGCTATAAAAACATATGAATAATGTATAACTATACCAAATGTATAGCTACAATTTTCTTTTTTTTCCTGTCTTGTCTATGTGAACAGAATGAATAAACTTAATTTCTCCATCTGCAATCAAAGAATGCCATAAATTATTTTGAAATGCACCATTACGTGCAGTCACTAGAGTAATTACTGTAAATTGTTCTTAATTACATGCAACTAACCTAAACCACACCTTAACCCTAAAGTAAGTGCATGTAGTTAATTATTAGTACTCAGTACTTCAATCTATAATTACACTGTAGCATGGATACCTTAAAGGGATATTTCACCCAAAAATGAAAAAAAAAAAAAAAAATCTGTCAGTATTTACTCACCCTCATGTTGTTCCAACCCCGTAAGACCTTCCTTCATCTTCGGAACACGAATTAAGATATTTTTGATGAAATCTGAGAGCTGGATCACTCCTCCATTATAGTCCATAGGCTTCTTGGGCGGTTGAAACTTGCCGGCCTCGAAAAGTTATTAAAGACATCGTTAAAATAGTCCAAGTGACTACAGTGGCTCAATCTTAACTTTATCAAGCTATAAGAATACTTTTTGTGCACAAAAACAAACATAAATAACAACTTTATTTCAACTAGGCCTATTCATTTCCTCCTCTGTGGGCCTCTAGTCAGTTAATGTAGTGTGATAGCGTAGAGCTACATCACACGTAGGCTCACTATTGGCCAACGCTTGTCATGTGTGTCATGCGTGTTACGTACAACAACAGATCATTCGCTGTTAAACTATAGTAACCTGACTTGAGGCCCAGAGAGAAGGAAATGAATAGTTGAAATAGAGTCATTATTTTGGGGGACTTTTGCGCCCAAAAAGTATTCTCGTTGTTTGATAAATTTAAGATTAAGCCACTGTAGTCACTTGGACTATTTTAACGATGTCTTTAATAATTTTCGAGGCCGATGTTGTGCCAAATTCTGACCCCTGCCAAATTATTACCCCCCTAGTATTGGTAGGTTTAGGATAAGTTGTTGGGGAGAGGTTGGGATTAGGGGTGGAGTTAGTATTAGGTAATCAGGTACTAATTTCAACGAGGGGCGTAATAATTTGGCAGGTAGTCGAAAAACAACACCGGCAAGTTTCAATCTCTCAAGAAGCCTATGGACTAGTATGGAGTGATCCAGCTCTCAGATTTCATCAAAAATATCTTAATTCGTGTTCCGAAGATGAATGAAGGTCCGACAGGGTTGGAACAACATGAGGGTGAGTAAATACTGACAGAATTGTCATTTTTGGGTGAACTAACAACCCTTTAAAATAAAGAGTGACCAAATTTATAATTCAGTGTAATTAGAAGCAAAAAGGTGTAAAAAAAAAAAAAAATCCCCTCAAAACAGAAATAAAGAAATACTCTTGGTCTCAATTGCGTGTGTAACAATGTTGTTTTAATTGTAGTACATCCTGTCCTGGTCAGCAGACCGTGTCCTTGCTCTGCAGCAGTGAGTACCCATACACTGTTGCTACATGTTATTGACACATGATAATGAAGTATAAACACCCTCTTCCTTTCCCTCCTGTTCTTTCCCTGTTCAGAATGTGGAAAGCCACCCGTCTCCACAAGAATCATTGGGGGAAGTGTGGCTGCTGACGGTCAGTGGCCCTGGCAGGCCAGCTTGCATTTCCAAGGGTCTCACACATGTGGAGGAACTCTGTTGGCTCCAGACTTCATCATTACCGCTGCTCACTGCTTCCCCAAGTCAGTATACATTACATTAGATGGATAGATAAAGATTTGATGACTAGTCTACATGTTGGAAACAATATTGTAGCTTGTAATTATAATTAAGATTAATGAATACATTAAAAAAAAATATGGATGGATGGATGGATGAAAAGATGAATGAATGAGCTTTCTTCCCCTTTTCTTAGGGATACAAGAGACTCTCAGTTGCCTAGTAACTGGAAAGTGTATATTGGTTTGGTGTCCCAGCTCCGGCTTCCCAGCCCATATTATGTAAAGCAAATAATTTTACATGAGAAGTATGACCCAGTGACAAAAAACAATGACATTGCCTTGCTAAAACTCAATACACCTGCCAGTGAGTTTGTACACAGACACAAACACAAACACAAATAAAGTCACATTTATTTATCAAGTATAATTATATGATGCATGTCATAGCTTAAATTATATAATTCTGTAGCTAAATTGCCATAAATATAAGTCAAAAGGCATTTATGACCACTGACATGGTTTCTACACTGTTAAAGGTAATATACAGCCTATCTGCCTGCCTGTGTTTGGCCAGACATTTTCTCCTGCCCAGCAGTGCTGGACTACTGGCTTTGGAGTTACCCGGCAAGGGGCTGGTATGTAATTGTGTTTGTATTTTTTTTTTTGTTGTTGTTGTCTGGGTTTGCATGTAGGCTTTTAATAATGCTGGCCTCTCTCAACATGTGTGTTCGCAGCGAGTGGTTCCACTTCTTTGATGGAGGTCAAAGTAGACCTGATAGTCTCATCTGTGTGTAACTCATCTACTGTGTATCATGGAGGTATCACAGAGAATATGCAGTGTGCAGGAGATCTTAACGGAGGGAGAGACTCCTGCCAGGTTAGATACATTCTCATGTTCAGAAGCTTGCTGTCTTTGCATGCAAACACTGCCACCCTTTGGTAAAATATGATATTGCAGCTTAAACTTTATACTGCTCAATGCATAATGCTTTATAATCCTTAATGTGCAAGGGTGTCATTTAGTAAGGACCTACCAATATCCAGCGGCTACTGAATTGTCCCTAGCAATAATTTTGATCAAATAATTAAAATATATGTTATATGCAACCACTTTTGTTGTAATTTTGGATGCATCTGAAATGGGTCATATATATTACCTGAGAAGTCAAACACATTAGAAAACGGCATGCTCTCTTTAAAGGACGTGCATTTAATGAGAACATACGGTAAGTGTTTTAATATATGTGTACAGTTCAGCTGAATGATAAAGTTTACCCTCTTTAACTTTAACTTAATGTAGTTAAATTACATTGTTCCCTATGGCTACCACCCAAGCTCCAAGCCTTCTTCATTTAGACAGATGGAGCAGAAGGTTGCGTATTGCTAGCCTCTATTCGAGACATTATCTTCAAGGGAATACTGGCAAAGGAAAACAGTGGTTTCTTCACCTGTCATTCATAACCTAAGGGACCCGCAATCAGGGGGCCTTGGTATAAATTTATGAAGGTACTGTCTGCTTGTAAAACACAGCATGTGGGAGACAGCTGCAGCTTCAGAAATACAAAAGGAAGCTAGCTTACCTGACCTAAGGTCAGTATCTTGCACAGCCAGCACTCCTGAAATAAGAGTGTTCAACCAGAGAGAACTCTCAGGTAAAGAGTCGCTTCTCACCAGGGCCAGAGATTGGGTTTCTGGGAAGCCGAGAAGAACTCAACAGAAATACCCTCGATCGAAATGAATACAATGCTCACCCAGACTGTGATCCGCAGATTAGACTATAGGACCCTAAAATACAAATAAGGAAGGGAACTATGCCCACCAGAGGAAACTAAAAACAGTTACAATAAAAAGCTGTGGTAAAGCTGTGGACCAAGGTCTGCCTGAGCTGGAAAAAGGTTAAAGAAAGGTATCCCGATAGCTGGGAGGGTACCCTCCACAAAAGACCCTTCTGGGGATCATCTCAAGCTCTACCCAAGCTCGACCACACAAGGAAACTGCCTGCTTTGGTAGACCCCGAGTGGGAAAGGCTCTTTCTACTTCACTGCTTACTACAAGGGAGTCGTCTACTTTGTAACCCAAATAGGGGTGGCAGCTACGACCCTGTGATGCTAAAGTTTGTTTCGGGAAATTAAAAAAACTCCAAAAAGGGGGGCGGTTCCCTCTGGTTAAATAAAGGAACCTCCTGCTTAAGGGACCCCAGCTCTGAGGAAGGCAGCTACGACTTCATTGCCACAAGGGAGCAAGACTTACTTAAGATCCCAATAGGGAGAGGCATCTACAATGTTGAACTTTATAGCATACTAGAAAAAGGGAGCAGTCTGCCAACAACTTGAAGGAGGCGGCTGCCCATGATAATCAAAAGGGGGCAACATGCTCATACATGAGCTCCCCTTACCTTGGAGATCACGAGTGCTCAGAAGCTCAGAAGGACCTTGCTTAAAACCCATAATGTGGAAGGTGCACTCGTTCTACCAGCCACACCTTGGCAAAAACTTCATGCTTCGCAAGGCATAAGGGAGCTGCCTACTCAAGGAACCCTTAATGTGTTGCCAAGGTTCGTGAATTGGCCGCTTGCTTAAGGCCCCAAACTCTGGGGGAGGCGGCTGTCTGCTTAAAGTACCCACCATTAGGGGGAAGCAGCTTCAACCTTAATACATTTTAAAAGGCTCATGAGGGAGCCGCCTGCTTAAATCAAGGGTAATCCATCGACCGGAAGCCGGCCAGGTGCCGCCATCTTGTAGCAGAACTTCACTTGAGTTAGCATTTCCATTGAGTCCCGTTCATTTTGGCGTCACTTTGACAGCAAATAACTTTACATCCGAGGAAGACCCCATTTGTCCTTTATTTATTTCTAAAGAAACATGACAATGTATAAAATGCTCCATTACCTTGTAGCTTATGTTATGGCCCTGTAGAAGCAGTTTTTTAAGAGTAGGCTAACGGTTGCGTAACCACGCGACTCTGTGTCGCAGAGAGATTACCGTATGGACAGGAGGAGAAGCTCGCGGGCAATCGGGGAAACGTGGAGGCAAAATGACAAAATAATTAATCAGAATACCTAGCAAAAGTTTCTCCTGCTCCTAGCTCATGGACCGCTCCTACTCACACTCTCCACCTCTGCAAGTTTCGGAAGGGAATGATTCAGATTTCTCATGCCACAGCCACTATAGAAGACAGACGGGTTGCTCACGTCACATCTACGTCATCAAGCTCTGTTTGAGTCGGTTTGAGTCTGTGCGTCAGGAACGGATGTCCTAAAAAATGGGCTTCACTTGTCTCAATCGAGTTCAAATGAGATGGCTCTGTCCACTTCTCATACTGTCTATGGCTTAAATACCCCACTCATGGGGAAGGCAGCTACTACTTCAAGACCTAAGAGAGCTGCCTGCCTAAGGAACCCACATCAGGGGGAGTACATTGCAATGATTCATGAAGGGACTGCCTGCTTAGGGACCCAGCATTTGGGAAGGCAGCCACAACTTCATGAAAACTTAAGTGAGCTGCCTACTTAAGGAACCTGCCATTAGGGGGAGGCAACTTAAACCCTGAACCCTCGTGTAGGGGGGCAGTTTTCTACCATAGTGCAGCAACATATAAAGCAGAGTAGTCTTAAACAGAGCGTGTGGTCTTAAACACATACTTCGCCATAACATCACTGGTCCAGTTTCAGAAGCTGTGTGTTGGAAAAAACCTTTGTCAAAAAGTCTATCATGAGTATAGAAAATATAGGGTCGGGGGTCTCTCTAATGTCAACATCAAACCCACGCCCTTGATGTTTAGTTAATGCTTTACTATCATTTTTTCTTCCTCACTTTTCGATCTCTCTCCAGGGCGACAGTGGGGGTCCATTGGTGTGTAAAGCTGATGATCAGTGGTATCTCACAGGTGTAACGAGTTGGGGAAATGGCTGTGGAAAGAAGAACCGTCCAGGGGTCTACAGTAACGTCGGGAGACTTTTAATGTGGATATATGGCAAGATGCAGGTAAAAACACTGCTTTTGCATATTTAAGTGCACACACACACACACATATCAAAATACACAGATATTAACTAACAGTGTTAGTTTTACATACTTTTATTTATTTTTCTCTTTTATATCCTTCTCTCTGTTTCCTTATTACAGCAAGAGCGACCATGACCTTCTGTGACCTTGAAAAACAAATAGGCCAACTCTACTCAGCTGCAGACACATCACAGATTTGACAACATTTTACACAGAATTGCAGTAAAATGCAGTAAATATATTTCTGTAACATTCTATTATTTAAATTATGAAGATCCAAAGAGTTTTAATCCTTTTGTAAATAAGATTGTATTCTATTCTGGAGATAAAAATGTTCTTGATTAAAACATAGACTACATTACTGTTTAGGAACAAAATACAAGAGCATTTAAGCAATACAGTTCCCTCTGGATGCATTGTATATTGTGTATTATGTTCTGAGGAGGTCATCAACTACTGTTTCCTAGAATAAATGCAATGAAAAGAGTTTTCTTGTGGAACAATTGTGTTAAACATCATCACTGCGTAAGAGAAAATCAGAGTCAAATTAATAAAAAGAGAAGTATTTATTCTTGCAAGAATAGGCCCAGTTGCCAAAACAGCAGTTACCCCGTGGAGTGAGTGAGACACAGAAAGACATACATTTCAGAGAAGTTCCTCCTTCTCACATCAGACTGCAAATCATAAAACCATATGACATTCCTTTGTAATGTCCACTGAAAATCAATGAAAATCAAAAATGTTACAAAAACATTTACTGCCTTTTTAATTGTACAGACAGTGGAACTGCATATTTAACAGAAGTGTCCTCCACTATGAGTGTAAAAGTTTGTAGGCTTTGATGGCTTTTTATTTGAGCTTTTCAGCCAACATTTGCTGAAAATTAAAATTACTATCCTTGAAGACAAATTCTTTCCTCTCTGAAAAGCTGAAAGTTAGCAGGTTCTTTTAACATAGTCATAATCATTAACTTTACAAAGAATACCTGACTTAGTCCATTTCTGATAGCTTTATCTTTCAGCTTATTAAAGTGAAAAAGAGTATACACACTTTCTGTATGTGAACAGAAGAGAGGAGTGACTTAAGAGTCATTATTTTCCACTTGCAATTATTTAAAAAACAAGAGATAACTGCTGAAGCAATCTGTTGGTTTTATGAATACACCCACTGGAAACTGGAGTAATTAGTTATGTATTTATTCTACACTTTTTTTTATTTGTTCTTTAGAAAATTGCAGATTAATTTTTAACTACCCTCTGAAATAGAACAGATAAACGGACTGTTTGGAGTCCTTCTGAAATCACAAAGTATTTAAATAAATAATTTTAAACAATAAATGTAATTTTATTTGGAGTTAGCATCATGAGTTCATCTTATTTATGTTTTAATTTATCTTAGCAGATTATTTGGCCTTCAGAGATTGAATCGGTCTCTCATGGTCTGCCTCTTTCTCAATGAGCTTCAGTGACCTTCCAGCCTATTGCAAGGGCATATTCACCACTGCTCAGTGGTTAGATATTAAGAAATGGCCCAAAGGCTTGTGTTTATGTGTGTGTTTTGAAGTTTACTGGATAAGACAGGTCAGAGCAAAGGGTTTGAAGGTCGTTACTTGTGAAGCACACGCACGCTCTCTCTCTCTCCTCCCTGTTTTACTGATTTGCATTCGCTCCAGAGTTTAAGGAGCTCCCTGTACACTCACAAACTCCTCTCTCACTTATACTCTCTCAAACATATAGCACAGTTGTGGAATTATCAACTCACTCAAACTTTGAGATCCTGCACCATTGCTAACAATGGGAGTGGGTAAGTATGATTTAACTTTATACACTATTTTGATAAACAGTATTTATCAGAACTGACTTTTTTTGGAGTTGTATATCACACAAATTAAAAGGATAGTTGACTCATAAATGAATAGTCTGCCATAATTTACTCACAGTCATGTCTGTCCAAACCTGCATGACTTTCTTTCTTCTTTCTTTTTTCATTTTTGGGTTAACTATCCATTGAAAATATTTAAAAATCTATTATAGAGAATGTAAGAATAATATTTGGCCTATATAGGTTTAAAGTTAACATGATACACTGTGTGTTCTCTCTTAAGAAAATTCAGACTATTCAGATGCTGATTTCACCTATGGTAAGAATGTCTGATGGTTACTTTAACTATTTTAAATTACTGTGGAATATTTTACTGCACATTTTAAAGTTGACTTTTGTTTTGGATTACTTTTAATAGATATTTCAAATAGATGTTATCATGTGTGTAACTATGTGTGTGCTTATGCCAGATTATGAGTTAATCAGAAGAGGTGGGCTGATATTTGCAGCTGTTTTGTTCTGTTTGGGCATAGCTATCATATTCAGTGAGTATGTCTAGATTTATGCAATACATTATAATAAAGATTACCATTAAACATACTATCCTTGTGTTATGTTATCTTTTTTGGCAGGCAAAAAGCTCAACTGTGGAAACAAGTCATCTGCTAAGTAAGGCACACACAACAGTCAAACTGTAAAAATAATAAAAGATAAAACACACACATTGGGTTTTCATGTTTTATATGGACATTCCATAGACGTAATGATTTTAGACTGTACAAACTATTCTATCTCCTAACCCAAAACCTACCCCCTCTCTCTCTCAGATATATTCAGTAATCAAAATCACAGTTCTTCTTCTGATGCTTTATTTATTTTTATTTTTTTCAGGTAATCTCAATATATTCACCAAGGATGGACTGACCCTTTCATGATCACTTTTGATCTCAACAACTTTTCAATGAATATTGTTACTTTTAATTGACAAGAGCCTATGTACACAATCACAAAAATGGCATTAAAAAAATAGTGGTCTGATTTGTGGAAATCACGTCATAATTTTGCACATAATGTCTCATAAATGTATAGGTAATAAAGTGAGTATCGCCGATGTCAAAAACTGAGTGTGAAATTGTTTGATATACTGCGTCACGTAGTTATTTATTTATTTATTTTTTATACGATCACAATAATCTGCAACAACATCAATCACTATCTGTCCATGAAAGGATGATGCTTCTCCTTTAGGTCGGGCCTGCCTCCGCGTGCGCGCGCGGTGTACTTGCTTGTAATTGGCTCAGCGCTGTGCTGTTGTCCATGCGCCACTGGGCGAGTCTCGGCTGTCTAACCCTCTTTTATCCACAAAAAAGGAGAGCGAAAAGGGGCAGACTCAGAGTTGGGTTCGGGCGGACGGACCGCCATCATTGGGAGCCTTGGACAACCACTTTCACCTATACGTACATATATTTCTTAACATTTAAAGACATGCGTGGCCCATATAGCTCGAGATTTGGCTACGAAAAACTGTATGTTGTGTCTCACTAGTGTTAAAGCATCGCTGCATGCTGTCGGCACACGATGGCATTTTATGGCCACAACAAAGGGCATTATACTTGACTGAAACCAACGTGCTTTGGCCGGAGGAAGACACTAAAACAAGCCTTTTTTCCCGCACGGAAACGACTGGCCTCCAAGAAAGGACATTTCTTTGTTTGGATATGTTTAGCCGTCGGTGGATTTTCCCAGCCCTTTCCATACTAACGCGAGATCAGTAAGTTGCGTCTGACAATATTAGCTACCTCTTGCAAACTGCAAGTCTGTCAAGCCACAATCAAAGAGCCCCTACGGAATTTAATGTCCTCGGATTTTTGCGTTGTCTTTTGTTTTCCTTTCTTTCTGGTTTCTAACAACATTGGCCGAGCCGGTTGTTGTAGCCTTCTCCCGCTGGCCTGGAAGAGGGATTGAGAAGGGAAAGGGAGGACGGAGAAATGCACTGTATGTATGTATTTTCCCCGGTATTTCGTTAAAATCAATATAGCGAGCAAAGTAGTCTGTGTCACATTTTTCAGCCCCTGAAGAAGCCTATAAATCGAGTAGCCTATCTTTAAATAAGGAGTAGAGTAGTACCGAAGAGAAATTGTACGTTTAAATAAAAATGATTAGCTGCTACTGTCTGTTGTGCAGGCAGCGACGTGGTTGTTTTAAAAACGGATTTATCTTGCACTCTTACAATCTCAGAATGTTTTAAGTTGGAAGACTATTTTCTCACGTGATGTGCACCTTGTTAGTTGCTATGTAACGCTGGACAGAATCACAGAGCACTGAATGGTAGAACGGCAACGGATGGTAACGACTCAAACAAATTTATTATAACGGCATACCCTTTTATATACATGGGGAAAATGTTAAAGACAAATTGAGAGCAATTTCTGTTGCAGACTGCAGTACCAAACAGACAGCTGAGCCGTTCGTAGGAAGGCAGTTCTGAACCATGACGCATTACGTAGCTGGTATTTCTTGCTTAGGCTGTGTTAGGCCTATATAGGCTTTAAGGATGAAATGAAATCCTTTATCATTTGCTTTCTTTAGGGTTCAGAACTTCAGATGTGTATTTTGCTTGAAGAGTGTGTCGTGATGTGTTTACTTTGCCAGGACAGTGTTTGATGTAAGCCTATGTTAAAGCCATATATTTCTCAATGTCTAACAACACAACACAGTGGGTTACAGCCAGGGCTGGACTGGGAAATCTCACTCTCATCCAGGCCATACACTACAGTTTTGGAACCATGGACAACCCTATTTTTGTATGGCCATCACATAAAAAAAAGGTTAACATCCTTAGGCTGGGCCCATGCAAAATAATTAAAGGTTCTTTCTTGAAATGCACCATCACTTCCATTTTCCTTTTCTTTCTCTTCATTTCCCCTGATATCTTTCTCTCTCTTCCATGTGTGTACTTTTTTGTTACTTCTTCTCCAGCAGGTGTTACTGTTATAAACAGAACTGTCTCAACCTTGTTGCAAAACAACCACCATTGTGTTTAAACATAATCTAAATGTATTTTCTTTAAATTCAAAGTAGCCAATTTCATTAGGACAATGTCTTGTGGGATTCAGGGCCTTTTGTGTCCCCAGTAAAGATCCTGATCTTACTGCCTTAAAATGTGGGACTGTAAAATTTAAATGTCTTCATAAATAATACCATTTGAACTCTAAGCATATTAAATTTGATTAAAAAAATAATGTGAGAATTGTTTACAACATTTGAACCACCACACATCACAATTTTTCCTATGTTCCCAGACTTGCCCGTACTTAATTTTCATGATAAATACCATACTTACTGTATGTGATTTCCCCCCCCCCCCCCCCCACCATCACCACCTTTTTTACATTGTTGGGTATATCTGTAAATTCATTTGATCAAATCTAATAAATATGTTTAGTTTGTCCCTCAAATGATCCACACATTTGATGTGGTCAACTTTAATACATCACTGTTGATATAAAAAAAGTAAAATGATGAAAAACAATGTTTAAAATCACAATTTAAAAACCCATGCAATTCATCATTTGATAAACCTGGGTTAGCTTCTTTTTTCTCAGACATGGTGCAGTGGCTGGTTTTAGGTCAGATTGTCCAGTGGTCATTTAGAGTGATTGTGAAAGTAATTTGTTTCAAGTTGTAGTAGTGTATACAAATTCTTTGGTAACGTTTTACAGATAGTTTCCTATCAAAATCCACCACAAATAAAAGTAATTTTGTAATTGGTTGAATGTGTGGGATAGGAAATCATCAATCCATCCATTCTTTATAACCACCTTTCAACCAACCTATTTTGTCCACCCCTGTTATTACTTTGTCTACCTACCCTGTTAAGCAGATTTTTCTTTTTAACTGATATGCCTTTAAAGGGACAAAGGAACATGAGTTGTCGAAACTACAACTAATTATTTAAAAGGGATACTCCACTTTTTTTTGGAAATAGGCTCATTTTACAACTCCCCCAGAGTTAAACTGTTGAGTTTTACTGTTTTTGAATCCATTCAGCCGATCTCCGGTTCGGAGAGCAGGCCCAATATTATGACGCAGCTCCTGAAAATAGTGCCAGGGACTAAGTTTGTGTAGTCATCACGCCTGCTGCATTCATGGTACGGCAGTAAAGTTTCTTGATTATTATGCAGGAATGAGAGTATAGTTCCCTGCATATCAGCCTAGAAAATCGCACATCTTTACATTTTCCGTCTGTCTTAGTGCACGATGTAACTACAGAAGAGTCAAGTTTTAAGTGGGAAAAATATTGAAACACTTTGGTAATTTTTTTGGGAAAAATGTTAATTGTCTTGTGCCCTTCAATGATGTATGCTAAGCTATGCTAAAAGTGACTTGAGATCAGCTGAATGGATTCAAAAACGGTAAAACTCAACAGATTAACTCTGGGGGAGTTGTAAAATGAGCCTATTTCCAAAAAAAGTGGAGTATCCCTTTAAAGAACTGACCTGAACAGGTCAGTCATTTTGTTACATTTCGCTGCTGCTTCTTGGAGACCTTTCCCTCTCTGCTAAACCAGGATTCACAAACTCTTTAAATGTTCACCATGGTCCATTTCTGAGAGTATAAACTATCACATCTTAGTAAGATATGTCAACATTTGAATGGCTTTAAAGGTTTTTTTTTTATTATATTTGTATCGTTAGCTATTTGAGTAATGGAAGGGACAGCACACACTTTATTACAGTTCATAGGAGTTGTTTTACAGATATAAAGTTTCTGAAATAAAATAAAATAATCTGTTTATTAAGCACCCCTAAAAAGGTTTGTATTTGTTTACTGTTAGTTGTAACAAGTGTTTTTGTGTAATTCACTGTGTATGTTGTTGATAATGCGAGAGAGAGAGAGAGATTATGGATTAGACTTTAATACGCACTACTGTGTACAGTACTGTGTTTTATTCAGCTCTTGCGGTGATTTTCTGGAGTGAAAACTGATGCTTCATCTTTTGTGTGAATTAAAACGTAATAAAACTCATCAGTACATTTTTGGCCATCTTATGGATGGGGTTCGGTACAACAGGCTTGGGGGAAACCAGGGATGGTTGTAACATGGGTCAGTTGTAACAATTCCAATCTCTCCAATCAGGAACTAGTTACAAATCCCCTGATTCACTTCGTACATGCTCACTTTAGTCCTTATTCCACATGTAATAAAGTAGAGCCCTGTGGATAACACTGCAGATGTTAGAGTGGAAAAAACAATTTTTAGGTATACGTTACTTTTTTTTACTTTGTTTATTTTTGTCATGGGAATTTCTGCTTTATATTTAAACTCATCAAATTAAAATGTTTATTGTTTGTCTGTGTAGATATTTTCAAGCTATTTTCAAGTTGTTAGTTCTATTTTTTTGCCTGCTAAAGTTTTGCCTGTTAGCTGTAAGGTGAGCTAGTACACATGACTCTGGGTTAGTTGTAACAACAATCAAACGTTACAAGCCAACCCTTAACACCTTACACCCGTCACACACACAAACACACACACACATACACACACGTTCAATTTAAATTTTATTATGGCTGATACTATAACTGGCAGTAACAAACGTTCACCAACACAATGTTCAAGTGTTTAATTTCAATTTATTATGGTCAATTACTATGAGTTAGAGTAACAAACTTAAAAGTAACACACAGAGAATGTTCAATTTCAATTTTATTATGGCCAATACTATGACTAACAGTAACAAACAAGTTTACCCATGAACAAAGTTTTGTGTTCAAGTTAAATGTGTAATGGTCAATTACTATGACTAAGAGTTACAGACACACACATCAGTTATATTGAAAAGTTAGTGTTAAAAACATCACCCCTGTGGATCTCATAATGTTACATCTCACCCCAACATATGTTAGAAGAACTAACCCAGACTATGGAGTGAATTGTAACATTTCACTCCTGTTTAAAACTAAACCGTGCATTCTCTGTTTGTGTTGCAAAGAGCAAAGATAAGTTATGTCGTTTGATAGCAGACACTTGCAATTTAAACAACATAGGTTAAATATGCCACATATATATATAAAGTTGCTCAAGCAAGTGGTCAAATATTTAACCATGTAGCCTACTTATATTAAAATCGCAAACAATTTAAATAAAAACTTAAAATTGACAAAAACAGCCGACTTTCAGCCTTTTCATTTGCATTTGAATTTCAATACCATGAATCTGGCATGTTCCAAAGAACTTATTTTTCCACCTCCGCGAATGAGACGAGTGTGTTCATTATGTCCTTGTTGAGGTAAATTGTAGTTTTCCTTGCTTAACCCCGGTCATTTAGTCTGTATGCTTCATAATAGGGCAGTGGCGGCTCCTGCAAAATCTCTCAGGGGGGGCAAATATTTGGATGATTGATAAGGACAAGGCCCACCCATGCAATGGATAAATTAACATCTTAAGCATGTAAAGTCAACTTCACTTTAATATTAATGACAAATAAAGTGACTTAATAACAATAAATCTTCTTGTTTCTATACTCGCTATTATTACACTTATTTTATCACATTACTCACTTAAAGAGATAGTTCACCCAAAAATGAAAATTATGTCAGTAATTACTCAACCTCATGTTGTCCCAGCCCCGTCAGACCTTCGTTCATCTTCGGAACACAAATTAAGATATTTTTGATTAAATTTGAGAGCTGGATCAGTCCTCCATACACAGCAAATTCTGGTTTTTGGAATAAACTCCCTGTTAGTTAAAATCAACTCAATCTGAGTGTACATGTGAGACCATCAAATAGACTCTAGTGCAGAGTTAAAATAACTCTGCTCTTGGAGTTGAATTAACACTTTTTTAGAGTTAAAATGTAACTCTTTATGGAGTTAAAATACTAATCCTACGGAGAGTAAATGTAAGTCTAAAAATAATTATATGAACTCATTACCAGTGTTAAAAAGTAACACTTAAATTTTTTTTTTAGTTTAACACTTCTTAGAGTTAACATTTATTCAACACAATATAATGTTTTGTGTGGAAATTACTACACTGAACACCATATTCTTGATTTACTGCCTTTACTTCAGCAAATCCATTTGGTTCAGATTTGAGGAGGAGTAACTTTCAACCGGTTGTCTGCAGGACAGTCGTATCTGAAGATCACAAAAACAACAGTATGAGGCATAATCTAGCACCATTCATTGAGAATGCAAAAATATATTAGCTGAAAATCACGCACATCGTGGGTCACCACTAATATACGTAGCCTAACGTTATAGCTATTACAATTCAAATAATTGCAGGCCTACACAGCACAACTATCTTATTTTCCAGGGTAACGTTAGACACTGCAATTTTGTAACCACGTATGCCTGTAATGCATTGATGCATCAATTTCACGGTAAAACACTCATTTTCAGAAACACGGTGAATGGAAAGACGGTTAGCTAATGTTAACCCGTTTAGCTACATCGACAAACCGCCACGCAAATAGCCATTTCAAAATTTGAAACAAGTAAACAAACGTTCAACAGCAAGTTTGTCATAGTCGTTGACGTTAGTAAACAGTATAACTAGCCTATAACGTAACAGCAACGCGATGACCAAACGTGTTTGTCAGAAAATATAGAACATTTTTAAATAGTTTTATATACACTTTTACCTACCTCACGACGAGGCACATAAGTCCATTATTCCTTTGTCCAGCTGCAGGGTCGTGTCGTGGCGCATTTCTCAAAAATAACTCCAGGTGTAGCTAATGTTAAAACCAAAACACACTCCTGAACACCAATGAATGAACTCCAAAACTAACTTTTGCCTAACTCATGATTTTTCAACTCCTGAAATTTGCTGTGTAGGCTTCTAAAGGACTGTGTTCGCCATGACGTTGTTCAAGTTCAACTGTCTGTAGCCACAACTCGCGAGATGTCCCAACAGTCTCTCTCGCTCTCGCTTTTTTTTTTTTAAATCAATTTAATAAAGATAATAAAGTAGTGTTTCATTTTTTATTGTTGTTGTTTAAATTCAAAATTGTTTTAAAATATTATTTTTCACTTAATCTTATGTTTGTTCCCACCAATCGCTGCACAAGTTAAGGATACATATGATGATGTAAGCACGTTAGTGCGAGCCCTCCCGGAACCCATTTAGAATGCATTGCAGTGCCTGCAGTTCGAAAAAAAACATATTTGAATGTAAGTCTATGGGAACACTCTGGGCGATTCTCAGCCAGAGTGAAATCGCCCAAAAAGAGGCGGTACTCCACAGAACGTGACATGACGCTGATTGGACTATATCCAGTGACTGCTAGGGTAACTCTCTGGTTGAATGAGATTGCGAATGTGACACTTGGTGGTGCGTCGCCCAATCGCCCCAATGAAGAAACCGCCCCTGTAATAGGGGGATTCCTATTTATATGTTTATTTCATTTTTAAAGTACCATACTTTTTCATGGTTCAGAACTGTTTTTTTGGTTTGTTTTTTTTGTAATAAAGTTGACCATATTTTACGTGGGCTGCTATGTTTGTTTTCATTCATTATACAATTAAAAAACTATCAGTTGATTAATCTGTTATCAGCCAGTGTGGTGCAACCTAGATATCGTTATCTTTAAAATCTGCTATCGGCCGAACTCTATTGTTAATAGTGGTTTAATTTCACAGTGGTGACAAACGGTGTTGAAAGTTAAGGGCAAGCATGATCGTTACCTGTCTGTCACCAATAAAAGCAGGTCTGGGATATGTCGGTGCTGCTCGCCTGCAGAGCATGCGGTCTCACAGAATTATTAAGAATAAGTACTCGGGCACACGCTAAGAATTGATGGGACAAATGTAAACACTAACTAAACTATAAAATGTCTTGCAAAAAGGGCTCTTATCTTATCAGATTCCAAATGGTCCGGCCACTTGGGGGTCTATCTGTGCAGTGCAATTGTTACTTCAACTACTTGGAAGCTGTTACTTCAAGCTGCAAAATGGGATCAAGAACAGTTTTAATTAGAAATGTTTTAAAGAAATAATTTACAATTTATTTTAATAATGATCAAACTACCTAATTGCCATTGATAATGGTTCACCCCAAAATGGAAATTCTTTAAGAAAACATCTACATTTTCTTTAGTGGAACACACTAGGTGAATTCTGGAATCGTTCGCTCTCTTTTCAGTATAATGTAAATTGATGAGTACTGAGGCTGTCAAGCTACAAAATGACAGAAAAAGCATCATAAGAGGAGCACAAAAATGAAAATATTCAAATGCCTTCAGAAGACATGGAATATAGACATAGCCCATTATATCAGCCACTTAGGAATGCTTTAAGGGTGTTTTTGTGTCCCCATTCATTGTAATGGCATGGGGGAAAATCAGTTACATTATTTACAATTTTCTTATTTCATAAAAGACAGCCATATGGGTGTGGAATGACATATGAGTGAGGAACTTTTTTGGGGATGTGCTATTGTGATTTAATTGATACAGATATAGATAAAGAAAGAAATTTTTAAAATATGGTTGATATTCTATTCAGTAGATGTCATTGGTTTACAAAATGCTGTTAGATCATGCTCTTTAATTACTTTGAAGCAAACTGTTGTTTACCCCTAATTACTGGGGTTCAATGGGAAGCAAAAATTACATTTTGCTGCCTTTTTACACTTAATTCAGGTTTTTATTTTTTTGTATTTATTATATTTTGCCTCAGCTTTTTGCATGTAGTGTTGTTTAATTAAATATTATACATATTTAGAACCTGAATATAGAAATTTGGAATGAACAACTACAGAACACCATATAGCAACCATAAGTATTAAGGATGCCAACAATTAATCGATTAATTGTCGATAATTTGATCGATACAACATATTGATAGTCGATTAAGCAAGGTCATCATTTGAAGAGTGTTGCCCAACACTGTTTTGCAAAAATTTTGTGTGTTTAAGCACAAGGAGAATTAAAAGAGGACTCAATTTTGTTTTCACACACTGTCTAAAACACAGCTCTCTGTGTACGCAAACATTAGCAAGACTTAGAAACATATAGATTAGAAATTATTAACTTTCATTCAATGATTAAACTTTGCAACTAATTTTTGAATGGAATGCTCGTTGAACTGTAGGGCCTGGTCCGTATGTATCACGGATCAACAACGATCTGTTACACCTCTAATTGTTAGAAATGACTCTGCTGTGAAAATGTCATCTATTTTAATTTAGATCCTCCCAATGCCATTATGCCAAAATTTTAAATATTGTTGATGATAAAACTAATGATTTCGACTCCTACTTTCTATCCCTGTGTTGATTGAGACAAAATGGGTGTAAAAATACTGGTTTCAACATTAACAACATTTTTGGCTTTGAAACAATCTGACATTTCTCTGAAAATGTCTAGATTTTAAAATGATATTATGCACACTGATTTTAAGTGGTATTTGGGGAATTGTGCAACAATAGCCAATTGTTAACTTAACACAAATATACAGAACAACATATACTTCATGAAGCCAAGTTTAAGTAGATTGTGAATTATGATTGTAGAGTGATTTTGAAGTAAACTGTGTTGCCTTACTAGTTTTTAGTATTCATATACTGTTGTGTAGGTTTGCTAGCATAGGAATGGATCAAAATAAGAATCTGATGATCTATAATCAGAAATTGATTTGTAATAATCAAAAATAATTAACATTATTGAAGAAACAATATTATGCATTATTAGAAATATTTATTAGTTTCAATGTAGGATTACAGGGTTACCGTATTTATTTAATATTTTAATATCTGTAAGAATGATTAAAGTAGCATTATATTTTCTTTATACTTTTAGGCAAGCAAAGCGCATGAATTTGCTGATAATTGGTTTGTTCTTTCTCTCTCCCTTTCTCATTTAGGTTAGCCCCAATTCCCTTTTCACTTCTCCATGCCCCCCTGCTTATCTCTCATTAGTCCCCTCTAATATGGCCAAAAATGCAAGCCACTTTCTTGACTTGAAAGGATGACTGAAACATCAAAACTAAAGCCACAATTGTAAATCAAATACAGGGCCCTGCTTTCAACATTTTATGGAGACATTCTAAAGATTCTGCCTCTGCCAACCTTTGGGGAATGGCAAGATGAATGCCTGTGTACGATGATGATGGCTAAAAAGCAAGAATCCCGAATGCCTATCTACAACCTTGTTGTTGTTGGCCTGTCGGGAACTGAGAAGGAGAAAGGGCAATGTGGAGTTGGCAAATCCTGCCTTTGTAACCGTTTTGTCCGCCCTAGTGCAGATGACTTCCATCTTGATCACACTTCTGTGTTAAGTACCAGTGACTTCGGTGGCCGGGTTGTCAACAATGACCATTTCCTGTTTTGGGGAGAGGTGGGGAGAGTTTTGGAAGATGGTGCAGACTGCAGGATGCATGTGGTTGAACAGACAGAATTCATTGATGACCAGACATTCCAGCCTCATCGCAGCACAGCCTTACAGCCCTACATCAAAAGAGCTGCCTCCACCAAACTGGCTTCTGCTGAAAAACTCATGTACTTCTGCACTGATCAATTGGGACTGGAGCAAGATTTCGAACAGAAGCAAATGCCCGAAGGCAAGTTGCAGGTGGATGGCTTTCTGCTTTGTGTTGATGTCAGTCGTGGAATGAACCGAAACTTTGATGATCAAATGAAATTTGTCACCAACCTATACAATCACTTAAGCAAGACAAAAAAGCCTATTGTGCTGGTTCTCACTAAGTGTGATGAGGGTGTGGAGCGATATATCAAGGATTCTCATACATTTGCCATTACAAAAAAGAACTTGCAAGTTGTTGAAACTTCGGCACGGTCCAATGTCAATGTTGACTTGGCTTTCCTTACCTTGATACAGCTCATTGATAAGGGAAGAGGTAAGCCCAAGATCATACCTTACTTTGAGGCATTGAAACACCAGAGTCAACTGATCGCCTCTGCAAAAGACCGCTATGAGTGGTTGGTGAACCACATTGTGAAGAATCACAATGAAACTTGGCCCAACATCAGCCGACGAATGCAGACTTCACCTGAATACAAGGAGTATGTATTTTTAGAAGGTACAGGTAAAGCTAAGAAGCTATTTCAACAACATATTCACCGGCTAAAACAGGAGCATATTGAAAAGCGTCGTAAAGCATACTTGAGTGCTCTTCCACTCGCCTTAAGTAGCTTGGTGTCCGAGTTGGATGAAATTGAGCATTTGAGCTGGTCTGGGGTCCAAAAGGTCCTTGAGTCTAAAAAAGACTTTGATCATTGGTTTGTGGTACTGGACGATGCGCCATGGGAGGACACGCCACATCTTGATAACATGGAAGATGAGCGCATCCCCTTTGATGTGCTAGACACCACGGCTGCTGAAATAATCTTTGATGCACACCTTGAACACTTGCGCAATGAATGCAAGCGTGCCCAGATGCGTCATGAGTTCAAAGCAAAATTAGCATCTTCCCCTTTCGTTACCCCTGGCAAACCCTGGGAGGAGGCCCGAAGCTTTATCATGAATGAAGACTTCTACCAGTGGCTTGAAGAGCCAGACTATTTGGACATCTATAACCGGCACCAGAAAGCAATCATAGACAGGGCAAAAGAAGATTTTCAGGAGCTTTTACTAGAGTACTCTGAACTCTTCTATGAACTTGAGCTGGATGCCAAACCTAGTAAAGAGAAAATGGGAGCAATTCAAGAAGTGTTAGGTGAAGAACAACGCTTCAAGGCACTCCAGAAATTGCAAGCTGAAAGGGATGCTTTAGTGCTGAAACACATCCATTTTGTGTATCATCCTACAAAGGAAACATGCCCGAACTGCCCACACTGTGTGGACCATAAAATTGAGCAAATACTTGTTTCATGCTTCCCAAAACAATACCCTTCCTTCGGAAAGACCCATTTGATTGATGGAAAAGTAGATAGAATCAATCTTGTTATACTGGGAAAAGATGGACTTGCAAGAGAATTAGCTAATGAGATTCGGGCATTGTGTACCAATGATGATCATTATGTGCTTGAAGGTAGAATGTATGAACTTGTCCTTCGGCCAATTGAGGGCAATGTTAGACTTCCTGTTAATTCGTTTCATACATCTACATTTACTCCTCATGGATGCCTGTGTTTATACAATTCAAAAGAGTCTTTGTCATATGTTGTAGAAAGTATTGAGAAGTTGCGAGAGTCTACGCTTGGCAGAAAGGACAACCATATGGCTCAGCTTCCCCTGTCACTCTTATTAGTAACCAAAAGAGGTGTTGGAGGACTGGGTGACATTGGTGGCGAGACAGCTCAAGCATTAATCTCACAGGGTCAGCAGGTAGCCCTAAAACTGCATTGTAACTACCTGGAACCTGCCTCCCCAGGCACTGGCTATGGGAGAAATGTGAATGAAAAGCAGATCAACCAGGTTTTAAAGGTTCTACTTGAAACAAGGAGGACTTCTACATTTCGTAGCTGTTCTCCACCTGCACCTCCGCTGCCTCCTTGTATTCGAGACTTACAGCAGGACCAGAGCCCAGAAGCTGAATTACGTATTGTCTTGTGCCTAATGTGTGGAGACTCCTACGACATTGATCAATTTCTTGCTCCATTCCTGCTTCCTCAGCATTGCAAGCCGACCTCTCCCCAAACAAGTGGCACTTCAGTGCTGCTAGAACAAACAATTGGTGGACACAAGCATACAATTGAGTTGTCCCTACTGTCATACCACTCTTCTTTTGTCACTCGTAAGAGTCGGCTGGTCCATGGCTACATCGCTGTATACTCTGCTAGCCGCAAGGCTTCTTTTGAAACCCTGTGTGCCTTTTTGTGTGAGGTTCAGGACATCATACCAGTACAGCTGCTTGCTGTGGGAGAAACCCAGTCTGATCTTTTGGACTCTGAGTTTGCTCATGAGATGTTAGTCCAAGGTGAAGAACTGGCCCATGAACTTGAGGGACGGTTTTGCAGTATTGTCTGTGGCCCTGGTGGAGTTGTTGGAGGACTTCACAAACTAGACCTGTTAGAACAATTTTTCACAGAGGTATTAGAAAAGAGAACCATTGTTGAGGCCAGTCATATGTATGAAAACATTGCAGAAGCCAGTAGCACAAATGAGAATGTGTATTCACCACACTGTGGCTCCCCAAGCCCTGTCACAATGCTGTTAGATTCTGAGGAAGACATGGAAGCTTCCCCGCCTTACCATGATGGTACACTCACCTCTCATGGTGGATTCAAACTGCCTGACCTGGACTCAGGTGACACATTCTCTGTGATCTCTGACCTCAGCACCTTTGAAAACAAGTTAAATAATAAAGTTCCTCCACAAGTGAGACCCAAGCCTAGTGTCACATTTGACCTTAGAAAATCAAATTTCAACCCCTACGTAGATGCAGTTAGCCATAGGCGTTCACTTACATCCAATGTGACGTGGCCTCTAGGAGGAGATTACGATCCGTCAGACTATGCTGAGCCAATGGATGCTGTCTCTAAGCCACGCCCCAGCTATGAGGACAGCATATATTCTGTACCACATGACAGCACACAGGGCAAAATTATTACCATCCGCAATTCCAATCGGATCCATTCTAATGGAGGAGGCAATGGTTCAGACAGTGAAGGGGATGGCAGCTCGTTGGAGAGACGTCGCAAATTTTCAGCAGCAAGGGTAAAGCCACGGCTCTACCGTGATCGTTCCAAACGTCTGGGGAAGTTCAGCAGTTTCCGCACTAGTTTTTCCATTGGTAGCGATGATGAGATTGGCACACTCACAAGGTCAAAAGACGATGATGTTTCAGCACTGAAGACAGACATACTCAATGAAGAAGGAGAAGATCCTAAAAAGAGGAACATACTGAAAAGTCTTCGCCGACCAGGCAAAGTAAGACTTATCTATTTATTTTACATGACTTTTTAAAGTATGCTCATCTGTTTTTAACATTGTGATATTTAAATTAATATTTTTTAGCTTTGGAAGCTTTTAAGGCATTAAAGAGTCTTGTATAATTGTCAAATAAATTGTATTTGTTTTGCTGTTTGTAGAAAACAAGACCAAAGCCTCGTCATTCTATCTCTAAGCCTTTGGAGAGTAACTACTTCGGCGTGCCTCTGGTGAATGTGGTTTCCCTTGAACGACCTATTCCGGTTTTCATTGACAAGTGTATTCGTTATATTGAAGCCACAGGTACAGTTGCTGCTGCTGCTGTTTTACCAACATACTCACCCTATAACAGTTGTGCTTAAGGAACCATATAAGCTTATCATTATTGCAGTGTCCAGTTAAAATTAGATGCTTAATGGGCTGTAGCTGTCATTAGTCACACCACAGCATAGTATTGCACATAGCTCCCTTTTTTGACTGGATTTCAGCTATGGTCTTATAATAAAGATTGTAGAAGCATATTAATGTGAATTTAAGTAGTTAAATTAGTTCAATTATATTGGACACTTAAAATAGAGTGACGTACCTAATGTCTTAAAATGTTTAGGAGTTTATTTTTTAGGTAAGATGACTTGCCTCGAAATCGTCTTATTTATCAAATCTCTCTCAGGTTTGACAACAGAGGGTATCTACAGGGTAAGTGGGAATAAGGCAGAAATAGAGAGCACGCAGAGACAGTTTGAACAGGGTAAGTTTAGAAGGATTTCAATACTTCAAAATTGTTGTGGATTATAGATTGGTTAGTGGATTAATGTGGTTTTAAGGCACGCATGGCTAAATATAGTTTGTATGTGTGTATGTTAACAGCATGAGAAAGCTTTTCATTTTAAATAAATTCATTTTATTTGTTATATTCCACATTAAAAATAATTGGATAAGTTCTGCTCTTTTGACTTTCTTTTCTTTCTTTAGTTCTCTAACACTCTCACTTTGTTCATTTATCTTAGACCACAATCTGGACCTTGTGGAGAAGGACTTCACTGTGAACACAGTTGCTGGAGCAATGAAAAGTTTCTTCTCTGAGCTGCCTGAACCTCTGGTTCCTTATAGCTCTCAGGAAGAACTGGTGGAAGCTTTCAGTAAGATTTCATTTAGCATTCTTAAATATTTTGTGAAAAATATAATAATGGAAATGCATCCACTTGAATTCTAAACTATTAAAATATTGCATGCAAGGGTAGCAAAATTGGGTGTTATGTCATCCAAAACACAGTGCCTGTCTAAGCCAAAGGTGTTTTTTGTTTGTTTGTTTGTGTGCATAGAAATTAATGATCGGGAACAAAGGCTTCACACAATGAAGGATGTGTTAAGACGATTTCCCAGGGAGAATTTTGATGTCTTCAAATATGTAATGAGCCATCTAAACAAGTGAGTGTCAGACCACCTGCAGTTACAAACTGTTAGAGACTAGTTAAAGTGGAGATACTCTTAACCCTATCTCCCCGTTTCTTTCTTTCAGGGTTAGTCAGTGGAACAGAGTCAACTTAATGACCAGTGAGAATCTCTCCATCTGTTTCTGGCCGACACTAATGCGGCCAGACTTCACCTCTATGGATGCCCTGACAGCTACGCGCACCTACCAGACAATCATCGAGACGTTCATCCATCAGTGTGCTTTTTTCTTTTACAACCAGCCTCCTGCTGAGTCACCCACTGGCCCCTTCGGACTCCCTGGACCACTGGTGCCCTCCGGATTGCCCCCATCCCCCACAGCCACCCCTTCTTACTGCCCTCCGACCCCACATTTTACCCCCATTTTGCAGTCTCCGCCACATTCTCCCCCCCAGAGCCCTCACACAGCCCCTGCAGAACCACAAACGCTGTGAGAAAATGTGACCTGTTGTTTAGTCAACTATACACGCACACACACACACACACACACACACACTCAAACTTCAATGCATGCTTACACATCTGCAAACACACTCTGCACACACACACACATCTAAATGACTCTAAAACATGTAGCTTGTTTAGGTCAGTGTTGTATGTGGAAAAATATGTGCTGATCGCTCAGTACTTACATCAGGGATGCTCAGTCCTGCTCCTTGAGATCCACCTTCATGCAGAGTTTAGTTCCAGTCTGCTCTAATATATGTCTGTAATTTTTAATGTACCCCAAACCTTGATTGTCTGGTTCAGGTATGTTTAATTTGGCTTCTATCTGAACTCTTTATAGGACTGATCTACAGTTATTTAGACATGCCACACACCAGAAGAAGGTCTGTGTGCTTATGAACATACTTTATTAGTGTGTAACCAACAAAGACTTCAATTACCATGTCAGCACTGGCCTTCATGTACAGAAGGGGATGGTGTTATTTTCCTGAGAGTGGACATAGATATTCTAATCGAGAAGGATATGAGCTGTTTTGAAGGACTTTAAAATATTCCTGTTCTCTTCGTTTCAGTAGAAGGCTTGCATTCATTTTACAACAATATATGTTCTCTTTCTACTCTCTCTTCACATTTCTATATGGATCTGTGATAAAGAGGACAGTATAGTCATGAAAACCATGAAGCACTTGTTCAGTCGTTCGTCTTTTGTTTGTTTGAGAATAATAGAATTAACTTAATTTTGCTCTTACTCAATTTTATTTCAAGAAGAATGAAATCACTTTTGCTGCAACCATATTCACCACTTTGCCTGGCTGTTGTGTTCCACTCAACCAGTGTTGGTTTCTAGCCCATGCCTCTATTTTAAGTTATACGAACTTTAAATGTACCATGGAGGACATTTGTATTCCTTGTTTTCAAGACTTGAAGTTCTGACACCTGATAGCCTAGAAGGAGATGTCTCATGTGGATATTTGCTCATAAATTCACCTAATGGGAGCGTACGCCCTTTCTTTGAAGGCTGCGAGTTAAATGGCAGAGATATCACATGGTTTTAAGGAATGCACTTCCAGTTAGAGCTAGTGAGGGGCTTGAGGTTACTGAGACTGCAGTTTTACTCTGACCCTTAAACATTAGAATCAGCAACTCAACACCCTCATACCTTAATTTTGGACTCAAGTTTAAAACAAAACAAAAAAACATTGAAGGCCTTTTAATGATGCTGACTGGATTAAGAAGTCCGTCGTTTTTACTTAATCTAAAGCACTTTTTTTTGTCTTTTTATATAGACCTGTATTGTGAACCGTGACAATGAATAATGATTGGTTTACATTTTTGCCACCATGTTTAAAAGATGAATGGACTTTTTCTTGGTGAATGTGGAATTGTCACACATATTTCGCCCAATCCTGGACTAAAGTTATTAGTAATGTTTTTTGTCCACTATTATGGTTTTGGACTTCCTGTAAAGGCTGAATTCTGACTAACATTGACCTTAAATCACCTATTTTACATTACAGTCTTCTCCATTTAACTTAATTGGAAGGACACAATTTGCCTCTTCTGCTTCTACCAACTCATGTTCTGTCTAAACTCTTATGGACAAATCCATGATGCAGAAAGACACAATGTTTCAAGTATAGATTGTATGTATATTACCATATTACCTTATTATTTTTTTCTCTTAAACCGTAAATCTTCTAATGTGAAGGAAATTGCTCCTGAACATATTTTGCTTGAAATGCCACTTCCTATTTCTATCCAGCCAAGGTAGAAAAGCTGAAGTACCAAAGTAGTGCAATATGGCTGACGAGGGTTAAACAGCAGTTGTACATATTTTGACGATGGGGTTGGGGATGAGTATGTCATATTCAACTAAAATACTTGACAAATAGCCCGTATGGCAAATCTTTCATGATTTGAAAATGCTTGGGTTCATAATCCTCTTCATTCTGTGTGTCTGCTGCTTTTCTACCAGGCTGAACAAAAGAATCACAACTTTACTTGAAGTGTACTATTTTCCTTTCAAATTGAGATTTTTAGCAAACTGCTTGAAATCTCTAGAATTAGCAGCTAGTCCAGGTGTTGATACTGCCATCTGTACATGTTATACTTGCAAGAGTGCAATTTCTCTTCAAGCTAATGTGATTATTCAAGAAAATGATGGGTAACTGTGATGGTTGTCATAATGGTTCAAGAATTGAGGCCCTTCAAGAGTGCCATGAAATGTTCTATTAAGTAGAAGTGTTTGTAGAAGTAGACATTCTTATAATTTTTTTTATTATCTCCTGAAAGTCTGAGTATGAGAACTTGTTTATTCTCTGTCTGCTGTTGCATTGTGTTGAAGCCACAATCTGGAATACTTGCAAAACCTTGATTAGGTTTGATGCTGCAGAATTAGGAGTCATTTAAACAATCAAAGTGTGCAAAGCTGCGCCTCACAATATCTGTCCTGCTGAGTTTACTTACCTTGAATAAATGAACTTGCCCTAGAAACTGCTAGCTGAGTTTTAGTCAAAATTCTGGGGTACAAGTGATGGTTTTGGAAATTCTGATCTGCCATTTTCTGATCAATTTCGATAATAATTCCTCAGACTTGTAATTAGGGGCCAAGCACTAAAGGTTCGTAGGCACCTATTGTATCCATAGTAGTGTTTTTCTTCTTCTTCTTATTATTATTCTATTATCTTTTTCTTCCGCTCTTGAGTCTATAGCAGTCCATAGAACTGCTTGTGGGAAAGTTATGAAATTTGGCACACAGGTAGAGGCTAGTCTGAAATGTCTCAATCCCTACCATCTCCCTCTGTCCAAATTTGCACTCGCGTTTATGCCAATAACTAAAAAATAAAATAAAAATATTTTCCTCTGATTCCTTGGCTCAAGATACGATTGCACCCTATGATGCCATTTTTCATCATGAATTTTTCTGCCATTTTGAATTTTATCAAGAAACCAACCAACTCTAGAACGTGAGACCATTGCTCTGATTTCCATGAAAATTTAACTAGATCATGCTCAGACCATGGTGACAAAAAAGTTATGGAATTCAAGGTTATTCGTCAAACCATTCTCGAATAACCGCCAAAGGATTTAACAAAATGGATGTGAGGCTATATCTCTCAACGTGTGTTATTTATATCTATATCTTTATATCATACCTATCATACCTATATCTCTTGGTGTGTTTTATAACAACTATGACTTAAATTGGCTTTATGCCCAGCTGCACTACTTCCTGAACTTCAGCCAGCTCCTTGTTTCCTGTCTGCCATTATTGGCCAAATTGATTAATTCAGGTGTGTCTGATTATTGTTGCCATGACTACTGAGGTCAAGCACACCTGAATTAATCAATTTGACCAATAATGGCAGACAGGAAACAAGGAGCTGGCTGAAGTTCAGAAAGTAGTGTGTTATATGACAACTATGACCTGAGGGTAACTTCACAGTGCCATCTAGTGGTGCGGAGATGAAAAAATGGCTATTTTTGCTTTTAACTTCTGAATGATTTGGCAAAAAAAAAAAAAAAAAAAAAAATCACAAAACTGGTCTAGATTTGGTGCACTGTCAAGTGACCTTTTTGTTGTAAAAAGCTATATTTTGCAAGTGCATTGACGTATCCTTATGAAACTTGGTGTGCCATATTCACCATGCGCTGAAGTTTCTCAAAAGATTTCTCAAAAGACTATGACAGTGCCATATTTAAGTACTATGTACTTACATCAGTACCATAGTCAGGTTTTGATTTTCTTTTAAAACATACTAATCCATTTGTCAGATTTTCATAAAATTCGAGTCTGATCATCTTCTGATCATGCTGGCAAAAAGTTATGGTTTTCCTGGCGGTAGATGAAACTCTTTTTGTTACTCGTATCAATGAATTTGATGCCATAATTCCAAAATGCATCTGAGGCTGTATCTCTGCAAAGCTTGACATATTGACACCAAACATTATTTATGTCATTTGTCACCTCACACTAACCATCAGTTTGTGAACAGCGCCAACTATTGGTAAAATATGATAAGCCATTTAATCATATTATGATTTTATTTTATAATGGTTTTGACTAAATTCCTCTTAAAATGTCTTTAATTACTCATTGTTGCAGTTTGGCTTATACTGATAGCCATTCTGTGTGATTTATGCTTTCTTTGTGCTTGGCCCCTTAATTGCTGCTTTCAGCTATTTATTTTTTTTACTTGAATTTCCCAGAATGATTGAGCCTATGTAGAATATTCACTAGTGTAATCGAAAATAGACTGACCCAGATCTGTATTGAATGCAAGTTATATCAAGGGTCAGTTCATAATAATACAACAACCCTTGCTCTTTGTAAATGAATGTTCTGCTACCCTCTTGTGGCTGTAAGTTGATCAGCAGGTTTGTTTAATCAATATATGAGCGCACTTTCGTAATTGAGAACCTGTTCATGGCTACTAGATTTTTTAATGTGGGCTAGTTTGTGATAGAAGGCTTTAGACTCTTCACCACCTCGTTTCATCCTCTTCCTGGTGCCTTTAGTTTTTATTAATTAGCAGCTTTTTCTGCTATGAGTAGTTGGTTTATTCCCTATTATTTTGCAGAGAAAGACAGCCTTTATGTTATGTTTTTTAAAGAAATGTTTGAGAGGAAAAAAAAAAACCTGTGAGAAATTTAGCAGGGCAGTCTGGCTATATCACAGGGCTCACATAGCATCGTTTGTAAAACTCAAATTGAAGGACTTTCCAAAATGACTAGTGGTGGCCTGGTTGTGTTTTAGTGCAAAACACAACGGCTTTTTCGTTGAACGTAATTGAAAACGTTGTTTCTTTCATATATAAAGAAAAGAAAAAAGTCTTGGTGCTCAGTCTCTTGCTTCTTATTTAAGCTTTTTTAAATGGTGTTAGGCTAGTATAGGTAGCATGCATGACCGAAGGTCTGTACAGGGAGTTTTTTTTTTTTTGCTGGTTTCAGTGCAAATGTATTTAATTAAGTTGGGGAAAACATTTATCCTGTGATGAAAGAGGGTCAGGACAGGAGGGCTTTAAATAAATGACAACAAACAATAAATACATTTTGTTACATGTATGATGTTCTCAATTTTTTTGTTTCTCATTGTGTTACCTTTTGGTAGTCTGGTGGACTTGGTCAGTGGTGGAGGAAGTACTGAATCTCAGTACTTAAGTAAAAGTACAAATACCCAGATAAATATTTACTTTAGTAAAAGTAGAAGTAACACAATGACAACCATACTTAAGTAAAAAGTAAAAAGTACTTTATTTTAAATGTACTTTAAGTATTAAAAGTAAAAGTACTTGCATAACAATTTATTATCTTAATGTCTATTTTCTAATGATTAATAAAACATTTAATTCTAACTCATTCAACCTAATAGCCTACTCCTATAATGATGTTCAATAATGATGGAAAAAAACGTCACCATTTCTGAAACAAGCTTGCAATTAGGCAATATCATGCTTATCCTTACTATATGTTAATATGTTTGGCAGTAAACGCGATTCATTTATGGTGTAATTCTGAACCTCTTGGCTTGCCATAATCCTAACCAAACCAAACATATATTACACACGGTGTGTTTCCTATGCACGTAAAAACAAATTTTCGCGTATGAGTTGCACGATAAACACACTGCGTGTGAGACGCATTTAGTGTGACCGGCCGTGCTGTTGATATACTGCCGGGTTGATATACTGTATCTATGGCAACCAAACGTCACTGGTGTAAGGGTTAGACCACTAGGGGGCGCCATCTGCCCAAATATATCTGCGTCTCATGCCATGTGCGTTGGATATTTACGCTTTTGCAAAAGCGTCCGATATGGCGCTTTAGGATGAGAACGGGCTCGACGGTCAGATTACGTTTTGGCAGGGGAAAAACTGATCAGAAAATGTAACGAAAATGTAACAGAAGTTGTAGAAATGTAGTGGAGTAGAAAGTATAATAATTGCTGCAAAATGTAACGAAGTAAAAGTAAAAAGTAGGCACTATTTATTGTACTTAAGTAAAGTAAAGATACGTGAAAAATGTACTTAAGTAAAGTAACGAAGTATTTGTACTTCGTTACATTCCACCACTGGACTTGGTACATACCGGTATATATGTAATCATAGCTTAAATGTCAATACTGGTTATACAGTAGCCTAATGTTCAAAAGTTTGGGGTAAAACTCTTTAAAGAAAGTGACAGGAGTTGTTTGCTGATGTTTTCTTACTCCATGACCTGAAACAAATATATATCAGCGATATCTAAATGCATTATATTTAGTGCAAATTTGTACAACAATACAATAATGATGATAATATGATTGATGAACAAACTAAATGAAAATGCTGTATCTCCAGAATGTGATCTCCAGTCTTTTCTGTGGCTTAGGCTACAGACAAGTGCAAATCATCTGCCATATTTCTGTGCAAAAAATGAGAGAGACAACTCGTTATTAGGTTATTTTATTTTACACCTGCTCTCTTTGAAGCTACAGGTCTTTTTTGTATGAGTTACAACTAAAATTACAGTATTCTTCTTTGTTCTTTGATGAAGATCTCACCTTGTGACAGGCCAGGACTGCTTCAGATGTTTGCATAGATCAAGGTTGTGGGATAACTTCCCCACACCATTACGAACATGATGATAGTCGACTTTGCGTGGTACCAGTACATGTTGATATCAGGGTATTTTTTAAGTCTTGATTTCTTAAAGTCCGTGTGTAGCGTGTGCTGTGTAGCTTGTTAGCTGTTTTAATGTTTATCTTTTATGTTTGATTCAACGAGCTCTGCTACAAAAAATTCCTATGTACAGCTGTACCGGTACAAATGGCAAATAAAGCTTTAACTTTAACTTAACTTACCTGCCGTTGAACTCAACCTTTGGAAAACATTGCAGTACATGTTGACTATATCAGGGTGGCCGCGGGTCATTAAAAAGTATTAAAAAGTCTTAAATCAATTTTCCTAAAAATAAGGCCTTAAAAAGTATTAAATTGTCTTAAATTCAGATTGGATAGGTCTTAAATATGTTAGTCATGTCACCGCAAAGATGCAGGCAAAGGCAATCGTTCTGCCAGCCAGGTCAAATATTTTATACAAGGTAACGTCAGCTGTGTGTGAGACGCGGGTGCGATCAAACAGTGGAGTCATGAAAAACATCCTTCATTTTGTTCAGGACAACATTCAGTCTACAAAGTGTTTACTTATATTTGTGTAGGCCTATACCCGCATTAAAACACACTTTTAAAAGCAAAACATATGTAACCAACCCCTGTTTGAAACAGTCCGTGTGTTGTAACGTCTGTCAGAGTTTGAGGTCCCAGAAGAAGAATAGGAAAGACAGTGCAAACGAACTGGTTGTTCCACGAGTCCTTTTATAGTTGCTTTCTTTGTTAAGCACACTCTTCAAATACATGTCGAAAGAGCGGATGTTAACAGGTTAAAGAAAACACTCTGTAAAACGCTACAAATCAAAGTGGAAGTAAACCCAAAAAACAACAACCCGCGATATCACGGGATTCACCCTCGTGCATGTGTTGCTAATAAACTGGATGCAACTTTAAGTTCTGTTGCTTTTATATGAAAATAAATATAATGAACAAGACACCCAAAGTACTTGTTATTTAATTATATTCCAAATATGTATTTATCAATATTTTTTTCTTTAATACAGATGTGTTTATATATATATATATATTTTAATAAAAATATCATGTTTATAAAAATATCATATTTGAAATCACATAATAATCCATGTGGCACTGTCAGAGAGTGTATTCACCCATAACAAATATGCATACACTGATACATATAAAACTTGATATCAGAGTTTTAAAATCAAACATGTTAAAAGAGAAAAATACATCACGGTTGATGTATGAACATTAAAGGGTACATATCATGCTTTTAAATCATTCATTTTTATATATAAATCATACCGTTGTGGTCTATATAAAATATAACTGCAATGCTTGGGTCTGAATTCCTCATTATTATAGCTCCACAGGCCCCTTTTCTACCCCTTTTCTGATGTGCATCTTTGAGCGACCGGTTTCAATGCATCCCCTTTAAATAAAAAGGAGATGCGTCATACCCCGCCTGCTCTCCAGGTCGATGAGTTCACGGTCGGGGAAATTTTGAGTTTCGATATCTCAGCTCTGGAAGGGTCTAGAGCCTCCATTTTTGCACTCAGGTGTAAGTCTCAGTGCCCTCTATCAGAATCCAGAGTTTCGAGAAGATTGGGGATACTTAATTTTTCGCCCAAAAAAAAAAAAAAGTAAGGCGTAACACTGTCGATTTTTTTTCGGGTCGAAATTTTGAGTTTCGATATCTCAGCTCTGGAAGGGTCTAGAACCTCCATTTTTGCACTCAGGTGTAAGTCTCAGTGCCCTCTATCAGAATCCAGAGTTTCGAGAAGATTGGGGATACTTAATTTTTCACCCAAAAAAAAAAAAAAACGTAAGGGGTAACACTGTCGTTTTTTTTTTCGGGTCGAAATTTTGAGTTTCGATATCTCAGCTCTGGAAGGGTCTAGAGCCTCCATTTTTGCACTCAGGTCTAAGTCTCATGGCCCTCTATCAGAATCCAGAGTTTCGAGAAGATTGGGGATACTTAATTTTTTGCCCTCCCCAAAAAAACGTAAGGGGTAACACTGTCGTTTTTGTTTCTGGTCGAAATTTTGAGTTTTGATATCTCAGCTCTGGAAGGGTCTAGAGCCTCCATTTTTGCACTCAGGTGTAAGTCTCATAGCCCTCTAACAGAATCCAGAGTTTCAAGAAGATTGGGGATACTTCATTTTTTGCCCCCCCCCCCCCCCCCAAAAAAAAAACGTAAGGGGTAACACTGTCGTTTTTTTTCTGGTCGAAATTTTGAGTTTCGATATCTCAGCTCTGGAAGGGTCTAGAGCCTCCATTGTTGCACTCAGGTCTAAGTCTCATGGCCCTTTATCAGAATCCAGAGTTTCAAGAAGATTGGGGATACTTAATTTTTTGCCCAAAAAAAAAAAACGTAAGGGGTAACACTGTCGTTTTTTTTTTTTTTTTTTTTTGGGTGCGAAAAAAGTTTCTCCAATCTTCTTGAAACTCTGGATTCTGATAGAGGGCCATGAGACCTACACCTGCGTGCAAAAATTGAGGCTCTAGACCCTTCCAGAGCTGAGATATTGATATATTTATAAGGGCATAAATACTACGTGGGATCTCAATATCTCAACTCTGGAAGGGTCCACAGCCTCCATTTTTGCACTCAGGTGTAAGTCCCATGATCTCGAGACAAGGTACCACTGTCGTGTTTTTTTGGCGTTGTTGTGTGGAATGATGCAATTTATTTTATAATAACTATATATAAACTGCTTGTAAAGACTTTATAGAACAGTCTTTTATGTAAAACAGCTTTTATATGAAACTATATGTAAACTGCTTGTAAAGACTTTATTGAACAGTCTTTTATGTAAAACAGCTTTTATATGAAACCATATGTAAAAGACTTTAAACTGTTTATAAAAAATACACAGAAACATATTGTAACAAATGTTTATTGGTTTTATAAGAAAGACACAGAAACATATTGTAACAAGAATGCTTTATTAATGGAATGTAACCAGTATTATACCATGGTCTGGGTGAATACTCGATTCTGATTGGCTGCAGGGTGTCCGTTAAAAAGTGATAGAGGACACCTAGTAAAGTAGTTCTGGTGAAACTGCCTGTTTACCATTCGAAATTAATAAATAAATGCGCTGCCTACAACGGCTGTGAGTAACCATAGCAACAGGCAGTCACATGCTCTATCATCGATCTAACGTTAGATATTATAGCCTAATACAACAATGAGCGACTTCGTGCTATTTCTTTTAACATTTATGGAGAATATGGCAACTTTGACGACTGGTATGCTGCTGAAGAAAGAAAAAATGTAAATAAACCGGAGAAAATTACACCGCTGCTGCTCTGCTCCATTGAACTCTATTGGTAACGACGTAACTTGCGACCATATTGGATAACGATGCTTTCGGGAAACGCACCCCTGAATGAGACCCTGCGGGAGTTTTACGCAGCTGTCCAGACAACCAAGGCAGGAGAAGGCTGAACGTGCTACAGCGTTTCAAGCCTAAGGAGCCTGAGGCAAATTACCCTCTCTTTGATCTGATTAATTTATTGCCCTTTATAACGTTAAGCGCAAATCGCTGGAGATCAGAGCTAATTGTTTTTTTTTTTATTGTTGTTTGATTAATTGTTATATGAGTAATAATAAAAAAAAAACTATGCCTACCTTTGTGTTTCATGAAAAAAAAAATGCATTTGTGAACCTGAAGGGATACGAGCTAAGCGGACTATATCTCCGGTTGCTAAATAAACAGTCAGTCAGGCAAGGCAAGTTATTATTTGTAAAAACTAGATTTAGCCTAATTAAAATATAAACTAATGTTTTATTTGGCAAGTGACCATGGTATAAGCGGGTTAATGCCCTCCGAGGTGTCCATTGTCAGGTTTTAATGGACTTCGGCGGAGGCAACCGTCCTCCGCTGCGCGTCGGCCGGTTTACGCCTCGCCGTCGTCCATTAAAACCTGACAATGGACACCTCGTCGGGCATTAACCCTTACTTATGCGTGTAAGTAGTAAAAGAAAAAATTTATTACCTTAATGTTGTGTTCCATACTAAAAGCCGAAGGATGCTGAGAAACCGTGTGAGGAGAAGGAAGATTGAAAGAAGAGAGAAGAAGATTGGGGATACTTAATTTTTTGCCCCCCCCCCCCCCCCAAAAAAAAAAAAACGTAAGGGGTAACACTGTCGTTTTTTTTTCTGGTCGAAATTTTGAGTTTTGATATCTCAGCTCTGGAAGGGTCTAGAGCCTCCATTTTTGCACTCAGGTGTAAGTCTCAGTGCCCTCTATCAGAATCCAGAGTTTCGAGAAGATTGGGGATACTTAATTTTTCGCCCAAAAAAAAAAAACGTAAGGCGTAACACTGTAGATTTTTTTTCGGGTCGAAATTTTGAGTTTCGATATCTCAGCTCTGGAAGGGTCTAGAACCTCCATTTTTGCACTCAGGTGTAAGTCTCAGTGCCCTCTATCAGAATCCAGAGTTTCGAGAAGATTGGGGATACTTAATTTTTCACCCAAAAAAAAAAAACCGTAAGGGGTAACACTGTCGTTTTTTTTTTCGGGTCGAAATTTTGAGTTTCGATATCTCAGCTCTGGAAGGGTCTAGAGCCTCAATTTTTGCACTCAGGTCTAAGTCTCATGGCCCTCTATCAGAATCCAGAGTTTCGAGAAGATTGGGGATACATAATTTTTTGCCCTCCCCCAAAAAAACGTAAGGGGTAACACTGTCGTTTTTGTTTCTGGTCGAAATTTTGAGTTTTGATATCTCAGCTCTGGAAGGGTCTCTAGAGACTCCATTTTTGCACTCAGGTCTAAGTCTCATGGCCCTCTATCAGAATCCAGAGTTTCAAGAAGATTGGGGATACTTAATTTTTTGCCCCCCCCCAAAAAAAACGTAAGGGGTAACACTGTCGTTTTTTTTTCTGGTCGAAATTTTGAGTTTCGATATCTCAGCTCTGGAAGGGTCTAGAGCCTCCATTTTTGCACTCAGGTGTAAGTCTCAGTGCCCTCTATCAGAATCCAGAGTTTCGAGAAGATTGGGGATACTTAATTTTTCGCCCCAAAAAAAAAAACGTAAGGGGTAACACTGTCGTTTTTTTTTCGGCTCGAAATTTTGAGTTTCGATATCTCAGCTCTGGAAGGGTCTAGAGCCTTCATTTTTACACTCAGGTGTAAGTCTCAGTGCCCTCTATCAGAATCCAGAGTTTCAAGAAGATTGGGGATACTAAATTTTTCGCCCCCCAAAAAAAAACGTAAGGGGTAACACTGTCGTTTTTTTTTTTCGGGTCGAAATATTGTGTTTCGATATCTCAGCTCTGGAAGGGTCTAGAGCAGTGTTTCCCAACCCTGTTCCTGGCGGCACACCAACACTGCGTGTTTTCTTTGTCTCCCTAATCAAACACACCCGATTCAACCCATCAGCTCATTAACCCACCTGATTATGAGCTGATGGGTTGAATCAGGTGTGTTTGATAAGGGAGACAAAGAATACACGCAGTGTTGGTGTGCCGCCAGGAACAGGGTTGGGAAACACTGGTCTAGAGCCTCCATATTTGCACTCAGGTGTAAGTCTCAGTGCCCTCTATCAGAATCCAGAGTTTCGAGAAGATTGGGGATACTTAATTTTTCGCCCAAAAAAAAAAACGTAAGGGGTAACACTGTCGTTTTTTTTTTCGGGTCGAAATTTTGAGTTTCGATATCTCAGCTCTGGAAGGGTCTAGAGCCTCCATTTTTGCACTCAGGTGTAAGTCTCAGTGCCCTCTATCAGAATCCAGAGTTTCGAGAAGATTGGGGATACTTAATTTTTCGCCCCCCCAAAAAAACGTAAGGGGTAACACTGTCGTTTTTTTTTCTGGTCGAAATTTTGAGTTTCGATATCTCAGCTCTGGAAGGGTCTAGAGCCTCCATTTTTGCACTCAGGTCTAAGTCTCATGGCCCTCTATCAGAATCCAGAGTTTCAAGAAGATTGGGGATACTTAATTTTTTGCCCCCCAAAAAAAAACGTAAGGGGTAACACTGTCGTTTTTTTTTTCGGGTCGAAATTTTGAGTTTCGATATCTCAGCTCTGGAAGGGTCTAGAGCCTCCATTTTTGCACTCAGGTGTAAGTCTCAGTGCCCTCTATCAGAATCCAGAGTTTCGAGAAGATTGGGGATACTTAATTTTTCGCCCCCAAAAAAAAACGTAAGGGGTAACACTGTCGTTTTTTTTTCTGGTCGAAATTTTGAGTTTCGATATCTCAGCTCTGGAAGGGTCTAGAGCCTCCATTTTTGCACTCAGGTCTAAGTCTCATGGCCCTCTATCAGAATCCAGAGTTTCGAGAAGATTGGGGATACTTAATTTTTGCCCCCCCCAAAAAAAACGTAAGGGGTAACACTGTCGTTTTTTTTTTCGGGTCGAAATTTTGAGTTTCGATATCTCAGCTCTGGAAGGGTCTAGAGCCTCCATTTTTGCACTCAGGTGTAAGTCTCAGTGCCCTCTATCAGAATCCAGAGTTTCGAGAAGATTGGGGATACTTAATTTTTCGCCCCAAAAAAAAAAACGTAAGGGGTAACACTGTCGTTTTTTTTTCGGGTCGAAATTTTGAGTTTCGATATCTCAGCTCTGGAAGGGTCTAGAGCCTCCATTTTTGCACTCAGGTGTAAGTCTCAGTGCCCTCTATCAGAATCCAGAGTTTCGAGAAGATTGGGGATACTTAATTTTTCGCCCAAAAAAAAAAAAACGTAAGGGGTAACACTGTCGTTTTTTTTTCGGGTCGAAATTTTGAGTTTCGATATCTCAGCTCTGGAAGGGTCTAGAGCCTCCATTTTTGCACTCAGGTGTAAGTCTCATTGCCCTCTATCAGAATCCAGAGTTTCGAGAAGATTGGGGATACTTAATTTTTCGCCCAAAAAAAAAAAACGTAAGGGGTAACACTGTCGTTTTTTTTTCGGGTCGAAATTTTGAGTTTCGATATCTCAGCTCTGGAAGGGTCTAGAGCCTCCATTTTTGCACTCAGGTGTAAGTCTCAGTGCCCTCTATCAGAATCCAGAGTTTCGAGAAGATTGGGATACTTAATTTTTCGCCCAAAAAAAAAAACGTAAGGGGTAACACTGTCGTTTTTTTTTTCGGGTCGAAATTTTGAGTTTCGATATCTCAGCTCTGGAAGGGTCTAGAGCCTCCATTTTTGCACTCAGGTGTAAGTCTCAGTGCCCTCTATCAGAATCCAGAGTTTCGAGAAGATTGGGGATACTTAATTTTTCGCCCAAAAAAAAAAACGTAAGGGGTAACACTGTCGTTTTTTTTTTCGGGTCGAAATTTTGAGTTTCGATATCTCAGCTCTGGAAGGGTCTAGAGCCTCCATTTTTGCACTCAGGTGTAAGTCTCATGCCCTCTATCAGAATCCAGAGTTTCGAGAAGATTGGGGATACTTAATTTTTTGCCCCCCAAAAAAAAACGTAAGGGGTAACACTGTCGTTTTTTTTTTCGGGTCGAAATTTTGAGTTTCGATATCTCAGCTCTGGAAGGGTCTAGAGCCTCCATTTTTGCACTCAGGTGTAAGTCTCAGTGCCCTCTATCAGAATCCAGAGTTTCGAGAAGATTGGGGATACTTAATTTTTCGCCCAAAAAAAAAACGTAAGGGGTAACACTGTCGTTTTTTTTTCGGGTCGAAATTTTGAGTTTCGATATCTCAGCTCTGGAAGGGTCTAGAGCCTCCATTTTTGCACTCAGGTGTAAGTCTCAGTGCCCTCTATCAGAATCCAGAGTTTCGAGAAGATTGGGGATACTTAATTTTCGCCCCCAAAAAAAAAACGTAAGGGGTAACACTGTCGTTTTTTTTTCGGGTCGAAATTTTGAGTTTCGATATCTCAGCTCTGGAAGGGTCTAGAGCCTCCATTTTTGCACTCAGGTGTAAGTCTCAGTGCCCTCTATCAGAATCCAGAGTTTCGAGAAGATTGGGGATACTTAATTTTTCGCCCAAAAAAAAAACGTAAGGGGTAACACTGTCGTTTTTTTTTCGGGTCGAAATTTTGAGTTTCGATATCTCAGCTCTGGAAGGGTCTAGAGCCTCCATTTTTGCACTCAGGTGTAAGTCTCAGTGCCCTCTATCAGAATCCAGAGTTTCGAGAAGATTGGGGATACTTAATTTTTCGCCCAAAAAAAAAACGTAAGGGGTAACACTGTCGTTTTTTTTTCGGGTCGAAATTTTGAGTTTCGATATCTCAGCTCTGGAAGGGTCTAGAGCCTCCATTTTTGCACTCAGGTGTAAGTCTCAGTGCCCTCTATCAGAATCCAGAGTTTCGAGAAGATTGGGGATACTTAATTTTTCGCCCAAAAAAAAAAACGTAAGGGGTAACACTGTCGTTTTTTTTTTCGGGTCGAAATTTTGAGTTTCGATATCTCAGCTCTGGAAGGGTCTAGAGCCTCCATTTTTGCACTCAGGTGTAAGTCTCAGTGCCCTCTATCAGAATCCAGAGTTTCGAGAAGATTGGGATACTTAATTTTTCGCCCCCAAAAAAAAACGTAAGGGGTAACACTGTCGTTTTTTTTTTCGGGTCGAAATTTTGAGTTTCGATATCTCAGCTCTGGAAGGGTCTAGAGCCTCCATTTTTGCACTCAGGTGTAAGTCTCAGTGCCCTCTATCAGAATCCAGAGTTTCGAGAAGATTGGGGATACTTAATTTTTCGCCCAAAAAAAAAAAACGTAAGGGGTAACACTGTCGTTTTTTTTTCGGGTCGAAATTTTGAGTTTCGATATCTCAGCTCTGGAAGGGTCTAGAGCCTCCATTTTTGCACTCAGGTGTAAGTCTCAGTGCCCTCTATCAGAATCCAGAGTTTCGAGAAGATTGGGGATACTTAATTTTTCGCCCAAAAAAAAAACGTAAGGGGTAACACTGTCGTTTTTTTTCGGGTCGAAATTTTGAGTTTCGATATCTCAGCTCTGGAAGGGTCTAGAGCCTCCATTTTTGCACTCAGGTGTAAGTCTCAGTGCCCTCTATCAGAATCCAGAGTTTCGAGAAGATTGGGGATACTTAATTTTTCGCCCCCAAAAAAAAAACGTAAGGGGTAACACTGTCGTTTTTTTTTTCGGGTCGAAATTTTGAGTTTCGATATCTCAGCTCTGGAAGGGTCTAGAGCCTTTTTCCCACCCTGTTCATGGCGGCACACCAACACTGCGTGCCTTCTTTGTCTCCAGAATCAAACACCCAGATTCAACCCATCAGCTCATAACCCACCTGAAAAAAAACTGAGGGTTAACAGGTGTTTTTTTTTCGGGTCAAAGAATACACGAGTTGGTATTCTCAGCAGGGTTGGAAGGGTCTAGAGCCTCCATTTTTGCACTCAGGTGTAAGTCTCAGTGCCCTCTATCAGAATCCAGAGTTTCGAGAAGATTGGGGATACTTAATTTTTCGCCCAAAAAAAAAAACGTAAGGGGTAACACTGTCGTTTTTTTTTCGGGTCGAAATTTTGAGTTTCGATATCTCAGCTCTGGAAGGGTCTAGAGCCTCCATTTTTGCACTCAGGTGTAAGTCTCAGTGCCCTCTATCAGAATCCAGAGTTTCGAGAAGATTGGGGATACTTAATTTTTCGCCCCCCAAAAAAAAACGTAAGGGGTAACACTGTCGTTTTTTTTTTCGGGTCGAAATTTTGAGTTTCGATATCTCAGCTCTGGAAGGGTCTAGAGCCTCCATTTTTGCACTCAGGTGTAAGTCTCAGTGCCCTCTATCAGAATCCAGAGTTTCGAGAAGATTGGGGATACTTAATTTTTCGCCCAAAAAAAAAAAACGTAAGGGGTAACACTGTCGTTTTTTTTTCGGGTCGAAATTTTGAGTTTCGATATCTCAGCTCTGGAAGGGTCTAGAGCCTCCATTTTTGCACTCAGGTGTAAGTCTCAGTGCCCTCTATCAGAATCCAGAGTTTCGAGAAGATTGGGGATACTTAATTTTTCGCCCCAAAAAAAAAACGTAAGGGGTAACACTGTCGTTTTTTTTTCGGGTCGAAATTTTGAGTTTCGATATCTCAGCTCTGGAAGGGTCTAGAGCCTCCATTTTTGCACTCAGGTGTAAGTCTCAGTGCCCTCTATCAGAATCCAGAGTTTCGAGAAGATTGGGGATACTTAATTTTTCGCCCAAAAAAAAAAACGTAAGGGGTAACACTGTCGTTTTTTTTTCGGGTCGAAATTTTGAGTTTCGATATCTCAGCTCTGGAAGGGTCTAGAGCCTCCATTTTTGCACTCAGGTGTAAGTCTCAGTGCCCTCTATCAGAATCCAGAGTTTCGAGAAGATTGGGGATACTTAATTTTTCGCCCAAAAAAAAAAACGTAAGGGGTAACACTGTCGTTTTTTTTTCGGGTCGAAATTTTGAGTTTCGATATCTCAGCTCTGGAAGGGTCTAGAGCCTCCATTTTTGCACTCAGGTGTAAGTCTCAGTGCCCTCTATCAGAATCCAGAGTTTCGAGAAGATTGGGGATACTTAATTTTTCGCCCAAAAAAAAAAACGTAAGGGGTAACACTGTCGTTTTTTTTTCGGGTCGAAATTTTGAGTTTCGATATCTCAGCTCTGGAAGGGTCTAGAGCCTCCATTTTTGCACTCAGGTGTAAGTCTCAGTGCCCTCTATCAGAATCCAGAGTTTCGAGAAGATTGGGGATACTTAATTTTTCGCCCCAAAAAAAAAACGTAAGGGGTAACACTGTCGTTTTTTTTTCGGGTCGAAATTTTGAGTTTCGATATCTCAGCTCTGGAAGGGTCTAGAGCCTCCATTTTTGCACTCAGGTGTAAGTCTCAGTGCCCTCTATCAGAATCCAGAGTTTCGAGAAGATTGGGGATACTTAATTTTTCGCCCAAAAAAAAAAACGTAAGGGGTAACACTGTCGTTTTTTTTTCGGGTCGAAATTTTGAGTTTCGATATCTCAGCTCTGGAAGGGTCTAGAGCCTCCATTTTTGCACTCAGGTGTAAGTCTCAGTGCCCTCTATCAGAATCCAGAGTTTCGAGAAGATTGGGGATACTTAATTTTTCGCCCAAAAAAAAAACGTAAGGGGTAACACTGTCGTTTTTTTTTCGGGTCGAAATTTTGAGTTTCGATATCTCAGCTCTGGAAGGGTCTAGAGCCTCCATTTTTGCACTCAGGTGTAAGTCTCAGTGCCCTCTATCAGAATCCAGAGTTTCGAGAAGATTGGGGATACTTAATTTTTCGCCCCCCAAAAAAAAACGTAAGGGGTAACACTGTCGTTTTTTTTTCGGGTCGAAATTTTGAGTTTCGATATCTCAGCTCTGGAAGGGTCTAGAGCCTCCATTTTTGCACTCAGGTGTAAGTCTCAGTGCCCTCTATCAGAATCCAGAGTTTCGAGAAGATTGGGGATACTTAATTTTTCGCCCAAAAAAAAAACGTAAGGGGTAACACTGTCGTTTTTTTTTCGGGTCGAAATTTTGAGTTTCGATATCTCAGCTCTGGAAGGGTCTAGAGCCTCCATTTTTGCACTCAGGTGTAAGTCTCAGTGCCCTCTATCAGAATCCAGAGTTTCGAGAAGATTGGGGATACTTAATTTTTCGCCCCCAAAAAAAAAACGTAAGGGGTAACACTGTCGTTTTTTTTTCGGGTCGAAATTTTGAGTTTCGATATCTCAGCTCTGGAAGGGTCTAGAGCCTCCATTTTTGCACTCAGGTGTAAGTCTCAGTGCCCTCTATCAGAATCCAGAGTTTCGAGAAGATTGGGGATACTTAATTTTTCGCCCAAAAAAAAAACGTAAGGGGTAACACTGTCGTTTTTTTTTCGGGTCGAAATTTTGAGTTTCGATATCTCAGCTCTGGAAGGGTCTAGAGCCTCCATTTTTGCACTCAGGTGTAAGTCTCAGTGCCCTCTATCAGAATCCAGAGTTTCGAGAAGATTGGGGATACTTAATTTTTCGCCCAAAAAAAAAAACGTAAGGGGTAACACTGTCGTTTTTTTTTCGGGTCGAAATTTTGAGTTTCGATATCTCAGCTCTGGAAGGGTCTAGAGCCTCCATTTTTGCACTCAGGTGTAAGTCTCAGTGCCCTCTATCAGAATCCAGAGTTTCGAGAAGATTGGGGATACTTAATTTTTCGCCCCAAAAAAAAAACGTAAGGGGTAACACTGTCGTTTTTTTTTTCGGGTCGAAATTTTGAGTTTCGATATCTCAGCTCTGGAAGGGTCTAGAGCCTCCATTTTTGCACTCAGGTGTAAGTCTCAGTGCCCTCTATCAGAATCCAGAGTTTCGAGAAGATTGGGGATACTTAATTTTTCGCCCAAAAAAAAAAAAACGTAAGGGGTAACACTGTCGTTTTTTTTTTCGGGTCGAAATTTTGAGTTTCGATATCTCAGCTCTGGAAGGGTCTAGAGCCTCCATTTTTGCACTCAGGTGTAAGTCTCAGTGCCCTCTATCAGAATCCAGAGTTTCGAGAAGATTGGGGATACTTAATTTTTCGCCCCAAAAAAAAAACGTAAGGGGTAACACTGTCGTTTTTTTTTCGGGTCGAAATTTTGAGTTTCGATATCTCAGCTCTGGAAGGGTCTAGAGCCTCCATTTTTGCACTCAGGTCTAAGTATCATGGCCCTCTATCAGAATCCAGAGTTTCGAGAAGATTGGGGATACTTAATTTTTTTCCCTCCCCCAAAAAAACGTAAGGGGTAACACTGTCGTTTTTTTTTGGGTGCGAAAAAAGTTTCTCCAATCTTCTTGAAACTCTGGATTCTGATAAAGGGCCATGAGACCTACACCTGCGTGCAAAAATTGAGGCTCTAGACCCTTCCAGAGCTGAGATATTGATATATTTATAAGGGCATAAATACTACGTGGGATCTCAATATCTCAACTCTGGAAGGGTCCACAGCCTCCATTTTTGCACTCAGGTTTAAGTCCCATGATCTCGAGACAAGGTACCACTGTCGTGTTTTTTTGGCGTTGTTGTGTGGAATGATGCAATTTATTTTATAATAACTATATATAAACTGCTTGTAAAGACTTTATTGAACAGTCTTTTATGTAAAACAGCTTTTATATGAAACCACACTCTAAAAAATGATGGGTTAAAAATAACCCAACTTGGTTTGTTGTATAACCCAACTGCTGGATCAATATTGCACCAGCCCAACAGTAGTTAATTTGACCCAGCAAGATGGGTCGGTCATTTTTAACCCAACAGATGAGTTGTTCATTTCTACTCAAATGCTGGGTCAAATTAAATAAAATTCTGGGTTGATTTAACTACAAATTTGTTATATAGCGTACCCAAATGCTGGGTCAAATTAATTACAATTCTGGGTTGATTCAACTACATATTTGTTATAGTGTACCCAAATGCTGGGTCAAATTAACCCATATGCCAGACTAATTCTAGCACATTACAGTACAATTAAAGAAAAAAAAGGCAATAGACTACTCATAGCTATAAAACTGTTACACTACAAACCTAGAACAGAATACATGCTAGATGTATGCATAGATTATGCAATAAACACTTAAACAATACAAAAAACAAAACAACAATGGAATCTTTGAAAAATTATTTTATTACTTTAATATCAACAATATTAGTGGAACTGCAGTTAATATCACTGAAGTAGGAAAACATTCAATTATGAATGAACTGGCTGAACATTTAACAGGCCAACAGTCAACGGGAGCCATTAGCTCTACTTGCAAGCAAGTATTCTGGTATCTTCCCAAAGAAACTATTAAAGGGATAGTTCACTTTGAATTTAATTTTTGATATGTTTTATCTTACCTCAAGGGCATCCAAGATGTAGGTGTCTTTGTTTCCACAGTATTTTCAATTTTGATATCTTTCGGTCAAACCATTGTTGTCAATCAGTCATATAATGGAGGTTTAGGGGGTCCTCCCCCGGTTAATGTCAAAGAGCATGCACAGAGAAGTCCAAATTAAACATGATTGAATGACTCGTAAATGTAAGTACACAGTGATGGCCTAAGGCACGAAACGAGCGGTTTGTGTGAGAAAACGAACAGTATTTATATCGTTTTTACCTCGTGTAACTCAGCCATTGGCAACTGATCTGACGGCAGTGGCGCTTCAGTCTGTGCATGCGCCAGAAGTGATCGCTTGCGCGTATACGTCACTCATTGTTTACAGAGAGATTTCGGGAGTTTAACCTTTCACTAAACATTTAGATATATCGAAATCTTCTTCCATTGCGATTTCCTGTATATATAAATATGTTTAGATCTTCACAGTGAAAGGTAAAACTTCCAAAACTCTGTGTAAACAATGAGTGACGTACAGACGCAAGTGATCACTTCCGGCGCATACACAGACTGAAACGCCTCTGCCGTCAGATCAGTTGCCAATGGCTGAGTTACACGAGGTAAAAAACTATATAAATACTGTTCGTTTTTTCACACAAACCGCTCGTTTATTGTCTTAGGCCATCGATGTGTACTTACATTTACGAGTCATTAAATCATGTTTAATTTTGACTTCTCTGTGCATGCTCTTTGAGGTGAACCGAGGGAGGACCCCCTAAACCTCCAGTGTATGACTGATAGACAACAACGGTTTAACCGAAAAAAAAAACAAAATTGAAAAATACTGTGGAAACAAAGACACCTACATCTACATGCCCTTGAGGTAAGCTAAAACATATCGAAAATTAATTTCAAAGTAAACTATTCCTTTTAATATTTAAAAATAATAACTGTGTGTGCCTCTAATGTTGATCTTACAAGTCCTCTAATTTTTTGAAGAACTTCAGCCCAGGGCCAGCTCTTGGGATCAACTGTTGATGGTTGCCTCTTCTAAAAAGAAGAAAACTCTCCTCATCAGTCCCCTCCTCTAAAAGACAAAAAAATACAAAACACAAAGAAATCGGTTTTTACAACTGAGGAGTACAAAACTAAAATATATAGGTAATTAAATGGAAGATAAACATGCATATTCCATCATTTGTTATTACAAAATAGAATAAATCACTGAAAGTCTACAAAAGACATGTGCCCTATTCATCTATTGGAGTCACTTTGACACATTACATGGAAGCTATTGAAAAAAAAAAGAGAAAATTATATTTCATAAGAATTAATGTCTGAAAAGGGCTTGAGTAGCAATGCAGACTTGATATGCTGTGGATGTGAAAACAAATATTTCTTACCTTGAAATCTTTCAACAAGGTCTGTCAGCTGCCACTCTGTTCTGTCAATGACAAAGCTGACCATTGATCTGAAACAAAAACAAAATGAGGTTAAGGAAATATACAATTACTATTGTATTAACTATTCAGATGTCACCATGCAAATGCAATGCAGACTAGCAGCAGAATGTAATCCAATGTGAAGATAACAGCCAAAATAGAGAGACCCTCTCTCCCTATAGCCTACACATTCAAATTACATGTATTTTACATTCAGACATTTTATGTTACTTCAATGTTTTTACATACTTTAATCAGTCTAACACTGTGTTCACATTAAATGCTCCAGGGAAAAATTAGCGCGCTCAAAATAGCCAGTGCTTCAATGATAAATGGCTAACGCTGCCAAAACAAGCCAGACAAAACCAACCAACTAGCCTCGACAATATAAAGATATTACTTGAAAGGTAACGTAAGTAGACTCACATTCCGGACACTAAGTTAGTTTACGCAATTTCTATTAAAATAAACACTTCACGGCCATTGCATCATACGTGTCATTGCCTCACCCTCTT